>CM060633.1:782500-817500 GCA_030578275.1 Meda fulgida | reverse complement strand
CTTTTAATTGAATACAAATACTATTAAATAAGATTTAAGACTAATGTATAAAGCTAATAAAATGTTGTCTTTATAGCTCAATGTGAACCTGTATAAATGAAATTATAAATTAAATAATTGATTGATCCACTTGCATTGGTATTGTTTATTCAGCTCCCCTCTCCAGCCTGTATTTCAGTGATATCTCCACAATTCTGATGTATTTTTCTCTGGTCGTCAGGACCCTGTTAGTGCTGTGTGTTCTCAAGTGCCCTGACACAGGGTTCAGTGAGAGAGCAGGTCAAACCAGTCTAACTCAATCACAAACCACTTCAGACGTGCAGCCGATTCACTGAAAACAACCGACTCAAAAGAATTGTTCATTTGCATCACTGGTTGTGATTTTAAATACGGGCCAAATATTCTCCATCGCTAGTTAAATCTCTCATTCGCTGAAATAATCTGCATGATGTAATCACTGTTCCCCAGTAGCACTCTGACTTGTGTGTGTGTGTGTGTGTGTGTGTGTGTGTGTGTGTGTGTGTGTGTGTGTGTGTGTGTGTGTGTGTGTGTGTGTGTGTGTGTGTGTGTGTGTGTGTGTGTGTGTGTGTGTGTGTGTGTGTGTGTGTGTGTGTGTAGGTCAATCATCAGAATGTGGTGAAGATGGGGCATCGGCAGGTCGTAAACATGATTAAACACGGAGGAAACCGACTCATCATTAAAGTGGCGAGAGTCAGCCGGAATCCGGAGCAAGACGACAAAACCCGGAAAAAAGGTACAGCAATCCCTCGAGGAATCGCACTGCTAGAACTCGACCGATGCACATATACACACAGCTAACAATATTATGTTCATAAACGATTTTGTAATGTTAACTTCATTTTATTTCTTCCGTTCTTTAAACATGTATTTTCTTAGTTATGTGACCGTTAAGGGAATGTTACATTGTATCATTCTTCAAACATTATGAAAACGTTAATTTTGAATGTTCTCGGAACGTTCTGAAACTAGTAGTTACATTTAAAGAACACTAGATGAACATCCAACTGAAACAATTCAGACAAAAATAATCCATTAATATTGTTTTTGTTCTAACGTTTTGAGAACATTATTAAAGACCAGATAACTTTAAACAAGCGTTCTATTAATGTTACTGGAAGAACGTTTGTTCATAACTTTGACACAACGTTCTGAGAGATTTCCTGGTAGGTTTAGTTTTCCCACCGATATTTGGCTTCTTTAATCGTTGGCATCGGTTGATATGTTGGGGATTTAAGGCCTATTTTTTTTGTGTCGCAGCTCATGATGTTTATCAAGGCTAATTTCTCCCTACACAAGTCTTTTTAGTCTTGTCTAATTATAAAAAAAATTAAACATTGATACTCTATCATATACTGTCTGCATTCAGCAAATAGCCTACGCAGTTATGCCATGCAAACACATGAAGATTTACACGTGTTTGGCGAATCCAGCTAATGGATTACATTCAGCAGTGTGTTCACTTCAGGAGTGTGTTCACTTCAGGAGTGTGTTCACTTCAGGATTGTGTTCACTTCAGGAGTGTGTTCTGGTGTGTGTTCAGCAGTGTGTTCTGGAGTGTGTTCAGGAGTGTGTTCAGCAGTGTGTTCAGCAGTGTGTTCTGGAGTGTGTTCAGGAGTGTGTTCAGGAGTGTGTTCTGGAGTGTGTTCTGGAGTGTGTTCTGGAGTGTGTTCAGGAGTGTGTTCAGGAGTGTGTTCAGGAGTGTGTTCAGGAGTGTGTTCTGCAGTGTGTTCTGGAGTGTGTTCAGGAGTGTGTTCTGGAGTGTGTTCTGGAGTGTGTTCTGGAGTGAGTTCAGCAGTGTGTTCAGCAGTGTGTTCAGGAGTGTGTTCAGCAGTGTGTTCAGGAGTGTGTTCAGGAGTGTGTTCAGGAGTGTGTTCAGGAGTGTGTTCAGCAGTGTGTTCAGCAGTGTGTTCTGGAGTGTGATTTTTGGAGTGTGTTCAGCAGTGTGTTCAGGAGTGTGTTCAGGAGTGTGTTCAGGAGTGTGTTCAGGAGTGTGTTCAGCAGTGTGTTCAGCAGTGTGTTCCGGAATGTGTTCAGCAGTGTGTTCAGCAGTGTGTTCTGGATTGTGTTCTGGAGTGAGTTCTGGAGTGTGTTCTGGAGTGTGTTCAGCAGTGTGTTCAGGAGTGAGTTCTGGAGTGTGTTCAGCAGTGTGTTCAGGAGTGTGTGCAGCAGTGTGTTCAGGAGTGTGTTCTGGAGTGTGTTCAGGAGTGTGTTCAGGAGTGTGTTCAGCAGTGTGTTGAGGAGTGTGTTGAGGAGTGTGTTGAGGAGTGTGTTCTGGAGTGTGTTCAGGAGTGTGTTCAGGAGTGTGTTCAGGAGTGTGTTCAGGAGTGTGTTCTGGAGTGTGTTCTGGAGTGTGTTCAGCAGTGTGTTCAGCAGTGTGTTCAGTAGTGTGTTCTGGATTGTGTTCTGGAGTGTGTTCAGCAGTGAGTTCTGGAGTGTGTTCAGGAGTGTGTTCAGGAGTGTGTTCTGGAGTGTGTTCAGCAGTGTGTTCAGCAGTGTGTTCAGCAGTGTGTTCTGGAGTGTGTTCTGGAGTGTGATTTCTGGAGTGTGTTCAGCAGTGTGTTCTGGAGTGTGTTCAGCAGTGTGTTCTGGAGTGTGTTCAGCAGTGTGTTCAGCAGTGTGTTCAGGAGTGTGTTTAGCAGTGTGTTCAGGAGTGTGTTCTGGAGTGTGTTCTGGAGTGTGTTCAGCAGTGTGTTCAGCAGTGTGTTCAGCAGTGTGTTCTGGAGTGTGTTCTGGAGTGTGTTCAGCAGTGTGTTCAGCAGTGTGTTCAGCAGTGTGTTCAGCAGTGTGTTCTGGAGTGTGATTTTTGGAGTGTGTTCAGCAGTGTGTTCAGGAGTGTGTTCAGGAGTGTGTTCAGGAGTGTGTTCAGCAGTGTGTTCAGCAGTGTGTTCCGGAGTGTGTTCAGGAGTGAGTTCTGGAGTGTGTTCAGCAGTGTGTTCAGCAGTGTGTTCTGGATTGTGTTCTGGAGTGAGTTCTGGAGTGTGTTCTGGAGTGTGTTCAGCAGTGTGTTCAGGAGTGAGTTCTGGAGTGTGTTCAGCAGTGTGTTCAGGAGTGTGTGCAGCAGTGTGTTCAGGAGTGTGTTCTGGAGTGTGTTCAGGAGTGTGTTCAGGAGTGTGTTCAGCAGTGTGTTGAGGAGTGTGTTGAGGAGTGTGTTGAGGAGTGTGTTGAGGAGTGTGTTCTGGAGTGTGTTCAGGAGTGTGTTCAGGAGTGTGTT
Organism: Meda fulgida; assembly: GCA_030578275.1. Classification (NCBI taxonomy): domain Eukaryota; kingdom Metazoa; phylum Chordata; class Actinopteri; order Cypriniformes; family Leuciscidae; genus Meda; species Meda fulgida. The sequence goes on along the minus strand of CM060633.1, from coordinate 814,268 downwards.
CAGGAGTGTGTTCAGGAGTGTGTTCTGGAGTGTGTTCTGGAGTGTGTTCAGCAGTGTGTTCAGCAGTGTGTTCAGTAGTGTGTTCTGGATTGTGTTCTGGAGTGTGTTCAGCAGTGAGTTCTGGAGTGTGTTCAGGAGTGTGTTCAGGAGTGTGTTCTGGAGTGTGTTCAGCAGTGTGTTCAGCAGTGTGTTCAGCAGTGTGTTCTGGAGTGTGTTCTGGAGTGTGATTTCTGGAGTGTGTTCAGCAGTGTGTTCTGGAGTGTGTTCAGCAGTGTGTTCTGGAGTGTGTTCAGCAGTGTGTTCAGCAGTGTGTTCTGGAGTGTGTTCTGGAGTGTGTTCTGGAGTGTGTTCAGCAGTGTGTTCAGCAGTGTGTTCAGCAGTGTGTTCAGCAGTGTGTTCAGGAGTGTGTTCAGGAATGTGTTCAGCAGTGTGTTCAGGAGTGTGTTCAGCAGTGTGTTCTGGAGTGTGTTCTGGAGTGTGTTCTGGAGTGTTTTCAGCAGTGTGTTCTGGAGTGTGTTCAGCAGTGTGTTCAGCAGTGTGTTCAGCAGTGTGTTCAGGAGTGTGTTCAGCAGTGTGTTCTGGAGTGTGTTCAGCAGTGTGTTCTGGAGTGTGTTCAGCAGTGTGTTCAGCAGTGTGTTCAGCAGTGTGTTCAGCAGTGTGTTCAGCAGTGTGTTCAGGAGTGTGTTCAGCAGTGTGTTCTGGAGTGTGTTCAGCAGTGTGTTCTGGAGTGTGTTCTGGAGTGTGTTCTGGAGTGTGTTCTGGAGTGTGTTCAGCAGTGTGTTCAGCAGTGTGTTCAGCAGTGTGTTCAGCAGTGTGTTCAGGAGTGTGTTCAGGAATGTGTTCAGCAGTGTGTTCAGGAGTGTGTTCAGCAGTGTGTTCTGGAGTGTGTTCTGGAGTGTGTTCTGGAGTGTTTTCAGCAGTGTGTTCTGGAGTGTGTTCAGCAGTGTGTTCAGCAGTGTGTTCAGGAGTGTGTTCAGCAGTGTGTTCTGGAGTGTGTTCAGCAGTGTGTTCAGGAGTGTGTTCAGCAGTGTGTTCAGCAGTGTGTTCAGCAGTGTGTTCTGGAGTGTGTTCAGCAGTGTGTTCAGCAGTGTGTTCTGGAGTGTGTTCTGGAGTGTGTTCAGCAGTGTATTCAGCAGTGTGTTCTGGAGTGTGTTCAGCAGTGTGTTCAGCAGTGTGTTCAGGAGTGTGTTCAGCAGTGTGTTCAGCAGTGTGTTCAGCAGTGTGTTCAGGAGTGTGTTCAGCAGTGTGTTCTGGAGTGTGTTCAGCAGTGTGTTCAGCAGTGTGTTCAGCAGTGTGTTCTGGAGTGTGTTCTGGAGTGTGATTTCTGGAATGTGTTCAGCAGTGTGTTCTGGAGTGTGTTCTGGAGTGTGTTCAGCAGTGTGTTCAGCAGTGTGTTCAGCAGTGTGTTCAGCAGTGTGTTCAGGAGTGTGTTCAGGAGTGTGTTCAGCAGTGTGTTCAGCAGTGTGTTCAGGAGTGTGTTCAGCAGTGTGTTCTGGAGTGTGTTCTGGAGTGTGTTCTGGAGTGTGTTCAGCAGTGTGTTCAGGAGTGTGTTCAGCAGTGTGTTCAGCAGTGTGTTCAGCAGTGTGTTCAGCAGTGTGTTCAGGAGTGTGTTCAGCAGTGTGTTCAGCAGTGTGTTCTGGAGTGTGTTCAGCAGTGTGTTCAGCAGTGTGTTCAGGAGTGTGTTCAGCAGTGTGTTCAGGAGTGTGTTCAGCAGTGTGTTCAGCAGTGTGTTCTGGAGTGTGTTCTGGAGTGTGTTCAGGAGTGTGTTCAGCAGTGTGTTCTGCAGTGTGTTCTGGAGTGTGTTCTGGAGTGTGTTCTGGAGTGTGTTCTGGAGTGTGTTCAGCAGTGTGTTCAGCATTGTGTTCTGGATTGTGTTCTGGAGTGAGTTCTGGAGTGTGTTCAGCAGTGTGTTCAGCAGTGTGTTCAGGAGTGTCTTCAGGAGTGTGTTCAGGAGTGTGTTCTGGAGTGTGTTCAGCAGTGTGTTCAGCAGTGTGTTCAGCAGTGTGTTCAGCAGTGTGTTCTGGAGTGTGTTCTGGAGTGTGTTCTGGAGTGTGATTTCTGGAATGTGTTCAGCAGTGTGTTCTGGAGTGTGTTCTGGAGTGTGTTCAGCAGTGTGTTCAGCAGTGTGTTCAGCAGTGTGTTCAGCAGTGTGTTCAGGAGTGTGTTCAGCAGTGTGTTCAGCAGTGTGTTCAGCAGTGTGTTCAGGAGTGTGTTCAGCAGTGTGTTCTGGAGTGTGTTCTGGAGTGTGTTCTGGAGTGTGTTCAGGAGTGTGTTCAGCAGTGTGTTCTGGAGTGTGTTCTGGATTGTGTTCTGGAGTGTGTTCTGGAGTGTGTTCTGGAGTGTGTTCAGGAGTGTGTTCAGGAGTGTGTTCAGGAGTGTGTTCAGGAGTGTGTTCAGGAGTGTGTTCAGGAGTGTGTTCAGGAGTGTGTTCAGGAGTGTGTTCAGCAGTGTGTTCAGGAGTGTTCTTGAGTGTGTTGAGGAGTGTGTTGAGGAGTGTGTTGAGGAGTGTGTTGAGCAGTGTGTTGAGCAGTGTGTTGAGCAGTGTGTTGAGCAGTGTGTTGAGCAGTGTGTTGAGCAGTGTGTTGAGGTGTGTGTTGAGGTGTGTGTTGAGGTGTGTGTTGAGGTGTGTGTTGAGGTGTGTGTTGAGGTGTGTGTTGAGGTGTGTGTTCTGGTGTGTGTTCTGGTGTGTGTTCTGGTGTGTGTTCTGGTGTGTGTTCAGGAGTGTGTTCTGGAGTCTCTGCAGACTTGGAATGGAAGCAATTAAACTATCAATAGTATAACAATATGCAAGTGTTGTGCCGAGTTCCAGTTTAGTCAAAAAAGTATACGTAATGTTTTTTTGTTGTTTTAATAGATATAGAATTGAAGAGGAAAAAAAGAAAGTGTTAGATTTATTGGATCACATTTTTAACTATAAATGAATATATGAATTAATGAATGATAAACATAGCTTCATTATAATCGATGATGTCTACAGAAAATGGAAAATGTTCTAATATGAGTGCTTTAATCAGGCCTATGCATTTAGAATGTTTGTTCATTTTACAAAATCTAAAGTTATGTAATGCTATTATACTGTAAATATTGTTATATGACACAGATACAGAATAAATGAAAGCAAGGAGTCACGTGTGTGTGTGTGTGTGTGTGTTGAAGCTCCTCCTCCACCCAAAAGAGCTCCAACAACTGCTCTCTCAATGAGATCCAAGTCCATGACATCTGAACTAGAAGAACTAGGTAAGTTCAGTCTTACATGCCTTACTTTAAAACATTAAATTCAATTTACATTTATTTGTAATGCGCTTTTCACAATACATATAGTTTCAAAGCAGCTTTACAGAAAATGAATGTCTACATTACAATTAAGAGTGATCTGTTATTAGATATAGATCTATCTATAGTGTTTGGGAGAATTGTTCTACATGGCCGATAACGCGTGTGCATCATCAGTGACATCATCACTCTGCGGTAGAATATCTATATCTGTAGGATTGGTTCCATGCGATATAATTAAGTCTAACCTGCATTATCTGTGATAGATCTAATGTTTAGGAGACCTAGCTTTAAAAATTGTTTTTGTTCAATAATTTTGAGATGTTCTGGTTTAATCACGGTCCGATTTTAAAAAATCCCATAGATTTATTGTTAACTATAACTAATTGGGAAATAGACAGTTTCTATATAATGTACTATACTTGCACTTCTTTCAATAAAGTGGGTTGAACAAAGACTTTGATTTGAGGTTTGACTTACTCGGTCATGTGGTGCGTAAAACATCACTGTTATTTGACTAAGTCCTCTCTTCTGAGTAAAGCTGAGTATTACTGTTGCTCATAGTGATCTGATCTAGCCCAAAAGCAGGTTTATACTTTCCTGTTAGGTTTAGTTTTTCCATCGATATTTGGCTTCTTCAATCATTGCCATCGGTTGAAATGTTTTCCTGTTTGGGAAGCAGGTGATTTATTAATTTTCGGTGTCACAGCTCATGATGTGTGGGACCACTTTCCTTCTCTTTGTCCATTTCTTGATTCCCAAACCTAATCTTGATATGAGAGGACAGGAGACGAGGAGTCATATTTCCTTCTGCTTCTCAAAGTTGGGTTGTTTAGTAAGAAGGCGGCACATTCTCGGATCGTGGTGACAGCGACTCCAGGAATACTGCCGTTTGAGTTTATCTGAATGATCTGTGGGTACTAGAACTAGAATGTTCTGATGCGAGCAATGGTTCTCAACTCAACACGATCTCCTGGCACAGATGCTTATGTACAAGCTCATACCATCAAGATTTCAGATGTAATTTGTTCCCTTAAGGATCCATGTAGAAAGGTTTAGTCTGTTTTAGTGTGGAGTGTAGAGTGTGTTTTAGTCTCATGTGGAAGACATTTTTGGCGGTTAACATTTTTATTTTCCTAGTCATAATATTACACTGGTGGCCATGTCTCTGACAATGTTCCTTGTTTGTGTTTTCTTAAATGCGCGTGCTTATGCAGGATCCCCTCGGTCAACTGTTGCAGAGCGGTGTGAGAGATCGAATGCTATTTTTATGTCTCCTGTCCCTCAGACATTGTTGCCTTTTGCAGATAAAGTGGAAGCGACTGCGCGTCTGCAGAAACCAGCGAACGGAAAATCCTCTGCAGTCGCAGCGATCAAGCCCCGCCCCTCCAGCCGCCTCTCGGCCCCATGCGCGGATATCAATGTGAGTGGCACCTGGTGTCTTGTAGCCTGAAATTACACGCGAGACTTTCCCAGCTAACAAAAATGTGTTCTAAGAACGTTTTGCTAACATTCCCATCACATTATGAGAATATTATTTTTGAATATTCCCTGATCAGTCGTCTCGTAAAAAAAAATAAAAAAATAAAAAAAAATCTTTAAAATGTTTTCTTGGTTATGCAAACTTTAAGGAAACATCCCATTTTATCATTCTGCAAACATTTATGGGAGTGTTACTTTTGAATGTTCTCTGAATGTTGTGACATTACATTATTTCAGTTTTTGGTAACATTTTGAGAACATTAAAGACCAGATAACTCTGAACTCTATTCTACTATTGTTACTGGAAGAGTGTTTGTTCATTACCTTGCCAGAATGTTAGTGAAGCTTCTGATAATTTTCCCTGTTAGCTGAGTTAGATTTTAATTGTGACTGATAATTAAAACTATCAGAAAATGTCTGTGTGTGTGTGTGTGTGTGCACATTGAGCTCTAATCAATAGATCTGATTTACAGCAGTCCACATCTGAAAGGCCAGGAGTCGCTATAGTTCCTCCTAATGTTCCTGGGAGATCCCATGGAAGTTACGTTCGTGTGCCAAAAAGCTCCATGAAAAGACAAAAATCCATTGGTAAATAAAAATATCTATTTCTGCCTTTTCCTCTCCCCATCACAGCTGCTTAATGAATGAAAAGGATTCTTATTAAAATCATATGTTTCATTGACCAAACAGAAACAATGAGAATTTTTTTTAATTCAAAGCACATTAAAATTGCATTCATACAGCCATTAACTAATAGACACATATTTGTGTGTAAACGAGTCTGCAAATGTTTTTACACAGATATCATAATTCATTAGTAAGTTTGTACTAAAACCAACTGAATGTAGATCCAACGGAAACCACAAAAAAAAAATCCTCATCGACTCCTGGTGGCCTTGAAATCATGTTAATTGTGAAGCCAGAATGTTTATGTACAGCATAATTGATGACGGACTGTTGAATTATAGAAATCGGATGCAGTTTTCACAGTGGTAATGCAAAGCGAACCACAGATGTGCATTGTGTTTCTATAACTCAGTGTCCACTGATGTAGTTACCACATCTCAAGACATTTTTCAGCTTTTAGTCACTAAAAGTTTCTTGTGTGTAGACATATTAGGGGTGTAACCGGATGAGATTTTCAGAGAACTTTCACAAAAATACCTAGTGTTGGAGAAGCACACAGAGACATATTATAACTAGTTTTTCAATTGTTTACACTTTATTTTGCTGGTTTACTTTAGACACTCTACTAACTATAAGTAACTTTGCAACTACAAGTCAACTAACTCTCATTAGAGTATTAGTAGACTGTTAGGGTTAGTGTTACCCTTCAATTTCATTTTACATTTCTTCAGAACTCTCTCAAACAAGCAAAATTCAATTTTTGTTTTAAATGTCCCAGATGTGGGAAATTTAAGTTACATGACCTGACTGTCTGAGTACAGTAAATGAAAATTACTTTGATTTGAGAAACAATGACTCAAGAGTAGACTCAAACTTGAACAGCATGATTTGATATTGGTTTTATGAGGATATGTTTGTAACAAAAACAACAAACATAAGCAACTTAATGAGTCAGTCTAAACATGTGGCATGATCCTTTCCCCAGGAATAGAAGAAAAGAAGTTACTGATACCTCCACTCCTCAAGTTCACCAGAAGTCTCTCAATGCCTGACACATCTGAGGAAATCCCCCCACCTCCAGGCATCTCTCCTCCATCCCCACCTTACAACCCCAGTACTCCTATGAGATATGAGCCCAACCAGTCCATTTACACACAGAGCTCCACAGGCAGATGCCACACTATAGAAAGAGACCAGGTAGTGTTCCATCGGCAGAACTTCGAACAATATGACTATCAGACTTATCCAGTCAGCCAGCAAAACATTTGTACCCATAACAGGGCCCATGTGCCAGAGAACCCATACTCAGACACAGCTGGCAAACATTTGTACGTCCCACCAAAACCAGCCCGCAGGAAGGGTATACTGATAAAGCAGCCAAATGTTGAGGATAGCCCTGATAAAACCTGTTCAATCCAGATACCAACCATTATTGTTAAAGAGCCTTCAACTAGCAGTAGTGGCAAAAGTAGCCGAGAGGGTAGCATGGAAATTGAGACTCCCACATCTGAGCCACCAGGCCAGCTACGACTGGAGGACACCGGTGGGTTCATCGTGAGCAACCCTTTTGCAGCTGCTATTGCCAGTGCCGTACGTGACCGCGAGAAGCGTCTTGAAGCACGCAAGAACTCCCATGTCTTTCTGTCAATGGATCTCGGAGACGAGGATTCATCTATCCCTACCCCCCGTTTACGCCAGTCTATGTCCATAGATGAAGGCATGTTTGCTTATGATAAGAGTTTAGAAAAGCTTATGGCTCCTCCGGCTCCTTTATTAGGGTTCCAGCGAATTAGAAGTGGAGGCAACATGACTGACTTTACCCCTCCCGAACCAACAACTGAGCCCCTCACAACACGCACCGGGAACTGCCCTAACACAGGCAGTCCCATTACTCTCAATGATGGAGATTTCCAACACCAGGCCATAAATAGAGCTCTGAAGGAGCAAGTGCAACCTCCACTTCCTCCACCTAAAGGAGAACATCGCAAAGCAAACCTCAACCAGCCACTCTTCATAGACACCAAGCTACGGTCCAATATTGAAGCCAGCTTTGTTGCCACAGCTCAACCAAAAGATTGTGGAGGTTTGTTTAGGCACACAAGAGAGTCCAATCATGCCACAAAGAAGGCGAAGGAACGCAGTCCATCTGAGCAGTTGAAGAACAACTATAGCACATCACAACAACAGTCAGAGGGGCTCCTCATGGTCCACACACTAGATACGACCAAGCCACATGTGAACAGTCAGTCTGATGGATTCAAACAAGAAGAGTCCCAAGGTATGGACAGTGCAACCATTGATTCCAATGACAAACGTATAGCCCCCAACTGCCAGCCATTTCATACAAGGACCTCTGCCATATCGGTGGAAGAGCCTGCCAACTTCTCCTCTAGCATTCCTCTTCCCCCACTGACCTCAGTGGATATGAATGAGGAGTTTGACTTGCCTGATCCCTTGCCTCCGCCTCTGGAATTTGCTAACAGCATTGATGTCCCTGAGGACCAGGATGCAGAGATCTTCAAGCAGAAAAAGAGTCATGCAACAAGGGGACCCTTGCCTGTTTATCATTCTCATGCTTCTACAATTAACAGTGTGGAATCCAAGTGTCTTTCAGGACTTGTGAATTGCATGAATCCCCACACATACCCTCCACCACCTCCAGAGGGTTTCGAGCCTGTCACAGACTCCGGTATTGGGGAAGTTTTTAGTCGAAACAGTGGGAATCCTCTATTTGAGGCAAACAGCACAATTTCCACAATGTCCAGTATCTCTACTCTTTCATTTGAGGGACTTGAGGACTCATACATAGCCTATGTAGACGGGCAGACTCTGGTGGATCGACCGCCGGTTCCTCCGAAGCCAAAAATGAAGCCCATAATCAACAAAAGCAATGCACTTTATAGGAACTCTTTGATAGAGGAGAGCATAGATTCGTTTGGACGGCCACCACCACCTCCTCCACCCCTGGATGATGTAGGACAATCTGAGCCTCACAAAGCGGGCTCTAAACTGTGGGGAGACGCCCATGAGCTTCCGAACCCCCTCTTACCCAATGCAGATCCTAAAGTCAATGTGATCAGTGAACTCAGTTCTAAACTTCAACAGATCAACAAGGACAGATTTCCGAAACGGGGAGGACCTCTCGACCCACCTGCAGGATCCAGAAGCATTGGATCAAGGTGAGGAGCACAATAACAGCTCAGCCTGTCTCATATGGCATTTATTTACAAAGTAAAATTCCTGCACAAAATAATATTTAAATGTAGGACTGTGTCTGGCCTATAGGTATGTACAAGCTGTGCCAAGATTGTAGATTATACACGCCTGGGGTAGATCAAGGACAACACAAATAAAAAAAAGATTAAATGTTATCCACATATTGTTACAGCTGTGAAATAATATTTTAATACAGGAGCATTGTTACAAGCTTTACATATAATGATCATATGAAATTTGTGACTGATTAACAAGATAAAAGAGTTGAAGCAAAGCAGGTTCCCAAGATCTTGGAAGCACATGCTTAGACTGGAATTCCTGCCTAGACAAATGTCCATGTATTTTTAACTAAAGGTGTCTCTACACTGGACTTAAAGGATTAGGTCACTTCAAAATAAAAATGTCCTGATAATTTACTCTCCCCCACGTCATCCAAGATCTTCATGTCTTTCTTTCTTCAAAATAAATGAAGGTTTTTGAGGAAAACATTCCAGGATTTCCTCCATATAGTGTCTTCAATGGGGTCCAACGGCTCGAAGGTCCAGATGCGAGTTTTAGTGCAGCTTCAAAGTCTCGACTCGATCCAGCCGAGGAATACAAGTCTCATCTAGACAAACCAGCGGATGAGTAAATTATCAGGAAATTTTAATTCTGAGGTGAACAAATCCTTTAACTGAGTGATCATTGGATTCCCTTTGACTCCCAGACAGCAACAGTATCGGCTCAGATCCCTGGATTCCACACATACCAGATGCGGGCTGGATCTGGGCCGACACTATGTTGCTGTCTGGGCTCCTTTGAGCCACATTTATTGACAGAAAAGTGAGTGTTGTTGTCGTCAATACAAATGTTCTTTTCATTAATGCGCCGGAAAGAGTCCCTCTACCAGTTCAGCACCTGACTTATCTTTCTGCACGTGTGTGTGTGTGTTCTCAGAGGGTGGATGACCCAAGCCCCAGATGCCAAACACAGCAACACAGTGACGACTTGTGCTTCTTCCTCAACTACACACTTGCCTCCTCAGGCTTCCAGTGCTCCTGAACCGGGTCGCAGCTCTTCTCTGCCGGTCTCTGCCGGCTCTCCTACACTAACTGATGTGTTCAGCCTGCCGTCTGCACCCGTAGTGACCGCAGAGCAATGCCACAGCCTCAGCTCGGTCAGCAGTCAATCGCTGTCCCCGCTCACGCTGTTCCAGGCTGCGGCCGACAAGCCTTTTGCTGACAAACCCATCCTCGTCTGGACCAGGCATGATGTAGCCGACTGGCTGGAAAGCCTCAACTTGGCAGAACACAAGAAGGCCTTCTTGGACAATGAAATTGAGGGCACACACCTTCCTAACCTCCAAAAAGAAGACCTTGTGGACTTGGGTGTCACCCGTATTGGGCACCGGATGAACATTGAGAGGGGTCTCAAACTCCTAATGGACAGATAAAGGTACGATGCTGGGCGTGGACATCGACTCGATCAATCCCTCGTCTTCTCCAATGTTCATCGGTCTGTGCTGCATCTCCTGTTGGAAGTTGTGGGATGATGTGGTCAGAGTAACTATAAGAACCAGTGAAAAAAAACTGTTCTCAGGAACAAGTCTATGTGGACTCGTTCTTATGATCCGAAGCTTCATTTTAATATCAGGAGCAACTGTTAACCAGCAGAGCTGGAAGGTCCTTTTTATACCTTTGATACAGGAATATTTCATTTCAGATGTTGTCTGTCAGTGTTCTGTATGTTGTTGCAGAAAACTTGGACACATGAGGTTAGCTGAAAACATTGGATTCACTCAGGCTTGAACATGAACCCTAAATATATGTTGGGTACATCCACACATTTCAGGACCTTTGTTCATGATGATGCTTGTTTTCAATGAGATTGCATGAGGACTAGACGTCACATAGAGCCTCGTCCATGTTTGATCCTGATGGCAAAAATGAATGCTACAAAATACATGCAAGCGTTCCCGGACAAACACCTTTTTCTGCATTCTTCTGGCTCAACTATTTATTTTAGGTAATTTTTTAATTTAAAGGTTGATTCTGAACTATGTTCATAGGATGACTAAGGCTTGAGAGGAAGAGTGTTTCTAAATGAGAGTTGTGGCACAGGTCTGATATCAGGCCTAATTATTGTGCACAAAACATCTATAATAATGTGTCGGCTGCACATTAAAGTAGCAACAGGGTTTTTATTTTTCCATACTGTGGCTTGGTTCAATGCATTGGTTATCAGTGGGATGTAGGCAGAGTTAAATGCACGCTTGCGGTAGATTATGGGGTTTACATGCACCAAATGATTGAATATGTTGTTTCACTGAAAGATCCAGTTGATACATTTTAGTTAAATTACATGTTCATCCATGCATACACTTAATTTTTTGGACGAACACATTTAGAAAGTAGATCGGCATGAAGTGGAAATCCCCCCCTACTTTAATATGAGCTGAAGTTTTAGAGATTCCATAAGCGAGTTAATAGAGGATGTTTTAAACCTGGAATCATGTTTCTTAATATATAAACTGTTAGCCAGCATGCAGAATGCTTGCACAAATTGATTGTGAGAATGACTTTTTTTATCTTGTACTGAGAGTGGAAATATCTCTGAAGAGAAAGCGATATCTGCTGCTGAGATCTGAGTATGAGTGAATATAGACCACAATATTTTTAAACATGTGGGCCAGAGATTTTAAATGGCAAGCCTTTCTTGAACAACGGTTTGCCAATATACTGCTGCTACTGTGAACAAGTAATTTTTATAAATTAGATCCTCTTTAGATAGTATATAATAGAGTAAGTGTATTTTGGATTTATATAATTATATTGCCTTTTATAATGCGGTTTCAATGGTGTTGTTCCCACTGAACTGTGGTTTGCCAAAAAAGTCAAATGTTTGAATAAAATGGGTATATTTGTTAGATTCTTAATATAGCAAATCCAAGACGCAATATATTTATACTATGATTAATGCATACTGTATTTATTTAGATAATGTACCTGCCACATCATACGCAAGCACAATATTCACCTTATATCCGTGTCCTGTTGTTTAGCCATGATTTACCCCTTTGACTTCAACCTATGTTGCTTTACTTTGCTTACATGTAAAGACGTGTGTCCACATTGTTAATGTTGTTAAAGACCTTCTAAAGTAGAAACTCAATGCAATGACCAAGAAAACATATTGTAAGATTTGTGGGATGAGTGCATTTACACCTTGTATGGCGACTAAATCTAAAAGAAATAAATATTGCTCTGAGTCTGAAATGTGTCTTACGAACATTTGCACTTTATTACAATTACTAACAGAGAAATAAAGTTTGGCCGCATAATGGATTGTGAAAAATACCAAAAATACTAGTTTTTTTTTAATTTTTTTTATTCTTAAATGATGTTCTTATAAAACAGCCTTGTAAAGAGAGCCAGTATAGATAAGCACAGACAATTTGATCGAAAAGGTCGAAAATGCAAACCAGATTCTGTCATTAGCTGTAGCTATTATCCAGTATTAACTCGACTGCACCGGATTGTCGTTTGATATAACTGGGCTGTCAGAAACAGAAAAGCCATGCACTCACAGACACATCGACACGTCCTGCTCATCACGAGCGAGTCCAGATGTGGCGAACACCTGAAGGACGACTCAAACGCACGAGACGACGCTGATCAGACATACACACAAGACACCAGCATCTGATTTAACACAACCCTTCAAATACCATAAAGTGATTCTTATAAACCGTTTCAAGCACTGCGAATTCCAGCAGTGATTATTATGGCATCATGTTTTGGCCTTCATTCATATATTCAAACAATTAATTTGTTCCCCAATTCAACACTGCAAAAAAAAGACACTAAAATGAACAAAGTGTTCGTACGGACGAGTCGTAAAGAAGTGTGCATGATTTATTCTCAAAGACACCAGAAGATCACTGATCTTTGGTCTACTCTTATTTCACACACATTGAGAGAGTGTGTGTGTGTGTGGTAAACGCTATCAGAAGTGTCATGAATCTCTCTAGGCAGAGGCATCTACTCAGGCCTACTGACATGAAACGGGATGCGAGCGTTGAGGTGAGCGACCAGCGAACGCTCGCGCGAGAGAAGAGGAAGAAGAGAAGTGGAAGAAGAGGAAGCTGATAAAGGAAGCATGGAGTCGAGGGCTGGGTCTATTGTCGAACTTCCACGTAATTGGCCGGGAAGAGTCCGTAGGAGCCGCGACACACCCCCCTCCACCAGCCCTCGTCAATCATCTCGATGTTGGTGATGATGTCATCAGGGTCAAAGGAGATCTCATCATCCCCCGCTACGGAGAAACAGAGGCGCGTTACATCACTTCCTGCTCCTAAGAGGCAGATGTGCAATAAAAATGCAACGAAACATCAACAAAACTGATATTTAAATAAAAAAAAAACTATAAAAAAAGAAAAAAACAATTAAGTGCAGGACTTACTTTCACTACAAATTTCAATTTCAAACTACAAAGTGAATTTTTTTTAATTTCACAAATAATTCCAAAAAATGGCATATTATTGAAGCTTGTTTTTGCCATGAAATAAAAATAATAAAATGGATATTGCAACTGTCTCAGAATTGCAAGACTCAATTGTGAGGGGGAAAAAAAAGTTGAGAAAAAAAAGTCTCCTTTTTATTTTTTATTCCATGGTGGAAATAAACGTCCATAACTGCATCTTTCCCTCACAGGTCAGACTTCACAATTGTGAAGAAAACTGATGAAGTCGCAGCTTCCTTTTATTTATTTTTACTTTTAACAGAAACAAGCTTCCATGTGTAACACTGAAGTAAACGTTAAATGTTGAAAGTGTATTTTCTTGTAAAGTGTTCTCCAATAATGTGTAATTTTCTTATATGTATCAGGACCGGACCAATCCGCCGTCACGTGTGCTACAGCAAAGTATTGCTGCCGTTGTGCCACTCATATACAGTGTAGAGGTTATAAACGTGTTGAAGATGCTTTACCTAATGTGCTGTTCCGGTCAAAAAATACCAGCCATTTAAAAAACATCATGCAATATTATATTATCATCATCAAATAATGGATGGACAAAAGGATATAGCCATTTGTTGACATGACATGGTTAGATTCAGATCTATATTAAGTAATATATTAAGTTGGTTGTCCACCTTAGAGGTAATCACCATATTTATAATGAAACCATCATATTTAAAAAAATATGATAATCATATAATTTAAAAAAATATATTAATCATATTAAAATATATTTTATTGTGACTACTGTAAATCTATATTCAATTATTATGGGATCTCCTTCAATGCTTCAATCTTTACTTTTTTTTAGCACTAAGTATTAACTTTAACATTATTAAAAACGTGAATTTAGTTGCAGTACAAGGTCCAGTATTAGGATCATCAGTACTAGGGTCAGTACTAGGATCATCAGTATTAGGATCATCAGTACTAGGGTCAGTACTAGGATCATCAGTACTGGGGTCAGTACTAGGATCATCAGTATTAGGATCATCAGTACTAGGGTCAGTACTAGGATCATCAGTACTGGGGTCAGTACTAGGATCATCAGTACTAGGATCATCAGTATTAGGATCATCAGTACTGGGGTCAGTACTAGGATCATCAGTATTAGGATCATCAGTACTAGGATCATCAGTATTAGGATCATCAGTACTGGGGTCAGTACTAGGATCATCAGTATTAGGATCATCAGTACTAGGGTCAGTACTAGGATCATCAGTATTAGGATCATCAGTACTAGGGTCAGTACTAGGATCATCAGTATTAGGATCATCAGTACTAGGGTCAGTACTAGGATCATCAGTACTAGGGTCAGTATTAGGATCATCAGTATTAGGATCATCAGTACTAGGGTCAGTACTAGGATCATCAGTACTAGGGTCAGTATTAGGATCATCAGTATTAGGATCATCAGTACTAGGGTCAGTACTAGGATCATCAGTACTAGGGTCAGTATTAGGATCATCAGTACTAGGGTCAGTACTAGGATCATCAGTATTAGGATCATCAGTACTAGGGTCAGTACTAGGATCATCAGTACTAGGGTCAGTACTAGGATCATCAGTACTAGGGTCAGTATTAGGATCATCAGTACTAGGGTCAGTACTAGGATCATCAGTATTAGGATCATCAGTACTAGGGTCAGTACTAGGATCATCAGTACTAGGGTCAGTACTAGGATCATCAGTACTAGGGTCAGTATTAGGATCATCAGTATTAGGATCATCAGTACTAGGGTCAGTACTAGGATCATCAGTACTAGGGTCAGTATTAGGATCATCAGTATTAGGATCATCAGTACTAGGATCAGTACTAGGATCATCAGTATTAGGACCAGTATTAGGATCATCAGTACTAGGATCAGTATTAGGATCATCAGTACTAGGATCATCAGTACTAGGATCATCAGTATTAGGGTCAGTACTAGGATCATCAGTACTAGGATCATCAGTAATAGGGTCAGTACTAGGATCATCAGTACTAGGATCATCAGTACTAGGATCAGTATTAGGATCATCAGTACTAGGGTCAGTACTAGGATCATCAGTACTAGGATCAGTACTAGGATCATCAGTACTAGGGTCAGTATTAGGATCATCAGTACTAGGGTCAGTACTAGGATCATCAGTACTAGGATCAGTATTAGGATCATCAGTACTAGGATCAGTATTAGGATCATCAGTACTAGGATCATCAGTACTAGGATCATCAGTAATAGGGTCAGTACTAGGATCATCAGTACTAGGATTGTCAGTACTAGGATCGTCAGTACTAGGATCGTCAGTACTAGGAGCGTCAGTACTAGGAGCGTCAGTACTAGGATCAGAACTAGGATCAGTACTAGGATCATCAGTACTAGGATCATCAGTACTAGGATCAGTACTAGGATCATCAGTACTAGGGTCAGTATTAGGATCATCAGTACTAGGGTCAGTACTAGGATCATCAGTACTAGGATCAGTATTAGGATCATCAGTACTAGGATCAGTATTAGGATCATCAGTACTAGGGTCATCAGTACTAGGATCATCAGTACTAGGATCAGTATTAGGATCATCAGTACTAGGGTCATCAGTACTAGGATCATCAGTAATAGGGTCAGTACTAGGATCATCAGTACTAGGATCATCAGTACTAGGATCGTCAGTACTAGGATCGTCAGTACTAGGATCGTCAGTACTAGGATCGTCAGTACTAGGAGCGTCAGTACTAGGATCGTCAGTACTAGGATCATCAGTAATAGGGTCAGTACTAGGATCATCAGTACTAGGATCATCAGTACTAGGATCAGTATTAGGATCATCAGTACTAGGGTCAGTACTAGGATCAGTACTAGGATCATCAGTACTAGGGTCAGTATTAGGATCATCAGTACTAGGGTCAGTACTAGGATCATCAGTACTAGGATCAGTATTAGGATCATCAGTACTAGGATCATCAGTACTAGGATCATCAGTAATAGGGTCAGTACTAGGATCATCAGTACTAGGATCATCAGTACTAGGATAATCAGTACTAGGATCATCAGTACTAGGATCGTCAGTACTAGGAGCATCAGTACTAGGAGCATCAGTACTAGGATCAGAACTAGGATCAGTACTGTGTGTGTTTTGGGGTAAAAGACCTTGCCACCTCACATTTATACGATTTTTTTAACAAAACGAACAACCGTTGTGATTTATTTTTCAAACAAAATTGGTTGCTCCATCAATGTTCAATACAAACGTGTATTTTTTCTGCAATCATGCACTTCGGGAGTGAAAAGCATATTTTCTCTTGAGATGGCTCCTTTGATTAGGGCACAACAGGGCTAAAGGCATGTGTCAAAATGACCCGAACATAAACGTGTAATACATTGATCTTAACAGTTTGTGAACTCAAAGCGTTCTCTTACCAGCCTGATAGTCGTACAGAGCGACGGCAGTCACACCGAGATCCTCTCCATACTCGTCCGGCTGAGCACCTGACACACACACAAACACACACACGTCACTTCAAGCACTACAGCTGCAGGAGAGCATTGCTTACATAAACATGATTATATGAACAGTGCTTCGGGTCTATTATTCTCAATCTGATGGTTTTGAGATGGATCTATTCTTACAGGCCATTGCCACTATAAACATACAGCCAGAAAATAAATTGAAAAAAATAAATAACAGACGAAACAATTGTTTAAAAATAACTTTACTAAAGTGCAGCAATGCTCCTCATAATATGATGCACATAAAGACATGTATGGATGACAGAAATAGGAAGTTTCCTGATAATAGCGAGAGGCAGGAGATGTAGTGGCTCATGTCTGTGTTTAGCTTAAGAGTGTAGATTTAGCGTAAGAGTGTAGTTTTAACGTAAGAGTGTAGTTTTAGCGTAAGAGAGTAGTTTTAACGTAAGAGTGTAGTTTTAGCGTAAGAGAGTAGTTTTAGCGTAAGAGTACCTTTAGCGTAAGAGTGTAGTTTTAGCGTAAGAGTGTAGCTTTAGCGTAAGAGATTAGCTTTAGCGTAAGAGATTAGCTTTAGCATAAGAGAGTAGCTTTAGCGTAAGAGTGTAGTTTTAGCGTAAGAGTAGTTTTAGCGTAAGAGTAGCTTTAGCGTAAGAGAGTAGCTTTAGCGTAAGAGAGTAGCTTTAGCGTAAGAGAGTAGCTTTAGCGTAAGAGAGTAGATTTAGCGTAAGAGTGTAGCTTTAACGTAAGAGTGTAGCTTTAGCGTAAGAGTGTAGCTTTAGCGTAAGGGTGTAGCTTTAGCGTAAGAGTGTAGCTTTAGCGTAAGAGTGTAGCTTTAGCGTAAGAGTGTAGCTTTAGCGTAAGAGTGTAGCTTTAGCGTAAGAGTGTAGCTTTAGCGTAAGAGTGTAGCTTTAGCGTAAGAGTGTAGCTATAGCATAGAGTGTAGCTTTAGCATAGAGTGTAGCTATAGCATAGAGTGTAGCTTTAGCGTAAGAGTGTAGCTTTAGTGTAGCTTTAGCGTAAGAGTGTAGCTTTAGCGTAAGAGTGTAGCTTTAGCGTAAGAGTGTAGCTTTAGAGTAAGAGAGTAGCTTTAGCGTAAGAGTGTAGCTTTAGCGTAAGAGTGTAGCTTTAGCGTAAGAGTAGCTTTAACGTAAGAGTGTAGCTTTAGCGTAAGAGTGTAGCTTTAGCGTAAGAGTGTAGCTTTAGCGTAAGAGTGTAGCATAGATTTAGCGTAAGAGTGTAGCTTTAGCGTAAGAGTGTAGCTTTAGCGTAAGAGTGTAGCT
Source organism: Meda fulgida (assembly GCA_030578275.1). NCBI lineage: Eukaryota > Metazoa > Chordata > Actinopteri > Cypriniformes > Leuciscidae > Meda > Meda fulgida. Next base: position 796,445 of record CM060633.1, on the reverse strand, counting down.
TTAGCGTAAGAGTGTAGCTTTAGCGTAAGTGTAGCGTAGCTTAAGCGTAAGAGTGTAGCGTAGCTTCAGCGTAAGAGTGTAGCGTAGCTTTAGCGTAAGAGTGTAGCGTAGCTTTAGCGTAAGAGTGTAGCGTAGCTTTAGCGTAAGAGTGTAGCGTAGCTTTAGCGTAAGAGTGTAGCGTAGCTTTAGCGTAAGAGTGTAGCGTAGCTTTAGCGTAAGAGTGTAGCTTTAGCGTAAGAGTGTAGCTTTAGCGTAAGAGTGTAGCTTTAGCGTAAGAGTGTAGCTTTAGCGTAAGAGTAGCTTTAACGTAAGAGTGTAGCTTTAGCGTAAGAGTGTAGCTTTAGCGTAAGAGTGTAGCTTTAGTGTAAGAGTGTAGCATAGATTTAGCGTAAGAGTGTAGCTTTAGCGTAAGAGTGTAGCGTAGCTTTAGCGTAAGAGTGTAGCGTAGCTTTAGCGTAAGAGTGTAGCTTTAGCGTAAGAGTGTGGCTTTAGCGTAGCGCACCTGAGGTCTGCACGCTGTCGTCGGCCTCAGGGCTCAGGTACAGCTCCTCCTGAACCGGTTCTTCATTTGTGGGTTCTGCTGAGCGCGGCTCCAGCTCGTACACGTTCTCCACCGACCCGCTGATGGGCTCCGCCTGACACACAAACACACACACACCGCATGAGGCCTTACAGCTGGAGAATCACATGTCCTTGCTAGTGCAGGTCAGCGTTAAACACTGGAACGAGACGCTCTAGTAAGTGTGCATGGCTACATCATTAATGTTCACAAGAAAAAAATAGTTTAGAAAAACCTATTAAAAATCATTTTGCATTCTATTAATGCATTACATTGAGTGAGAGCAGTTCCGGCATTCATCTAAAAACTCCTTCACTGTACAGGTACAAATACTGAAGGCATCACATCATGTCTACCTGAACACATTCAGATCTGCATGATCAACCGGAGACGGGTGTTTTCTGCTCTAGCTCTTCATTGCGATGGTGTGTGACATCGTTCAGAGAAGAAATGCACTTTATTTTAGGCCAAATGTAGCTCCATTACGTCTCTCACAGGCCAGAGCTCGACTCCCCTGCTTTAATGGTGCATTACAGTTCATCGGAATAGGATATATATATATATATATTACGTAAACACTCATTGTGGTCTAGTATTTTCCAGTATATATGTAAGTAATTTAATTAATATAAATATGCGACTAATACCAATACTCTATATAAAAAAAAAATGAAACAAATTTTTTAAAAAAACTTTAGTTGGCTGCAGCCCTACCTATTTAACATTTTCAAACCAGCATGTCACAAAAAGTGTTCTGGGTTGAGCGAGCGGCGCTGAGCAGAATCTTAGTAAGAATTTAGTAAGGCTTTGGAAATATTGCCACTCCGCCCACATGCTCTGCTGAGACAATGCGTTCTTCTTCTGTTGTCTGAGAGTTGATTGACAGCTTTTAGGTGCACACTTGACAGCGCCACCTCCTGGTTACATGAACGCCTCACCACCGCACCAAAAACATGGGGATTTATTTTAGACAATAGGCCTAATCGCACAACTTATTCGTTTTTTAATTCAATAAACTAATAGAATATTCTAAAATCGTGACTCATCCCTGCTTTAGATCAGAGATTTTTTTCTTTGTCCTGTACCTGAAATATACCCATATTAATCGATATAGAATCGAACTGAATCCTGAAATCTGAGTCAGTCCTACCAGACAGATGTGTAGTGTGTGTGTGTGCGTGCGTGCGCGTTTGTGTGTGTGTGTACCTTCAGTTTGCTGTGCGCCTCCTCCTGATTCTCCTTGGCCTGTCGGCGAGCGTGTGTGTGTGTGTGTGTGTACCTTCAGTTTGCTGCGTGCCTCCTCCTGCTTCTCCTTGGCCTGTCGGCGAGCGTGTGTGTGTGTGTGTGTGTGTGTACCTTCAGTTTGCTGCGTGCCTCCTCCTGCTTCTCCTTGGCCTGTCGGCGAGCGTGTGTGTGTGTGTGTGTGTACCTTCAGTTTGCTGCGTGCCTCCTCCTGCTTCTCCTTGGCCTGTCGGCGAGCGTGTGTGTGTGTGTGTGTGTGTGTACCTTCAGTTTGCTGCGTGCCTCCTCCTGCTTCTCCTTGGCCTGTCGGCGAGCGTGTGTGTGTGTGTGTGTGTGTGTGTGTGTGTGTGTACCTTCAGTTTGCTGCGCGCCTACTCCTGCTTCTCCTTGGCCTGTCGGCGAGCGTGTGTGTGTACCTTCAGTTTGCTGCGTGCCTCCTCCTGCTTCTCCTTGGCCTGTCGGCGAGCGTGTGTGTGTGTGTGTGTGTGTGTGTGTGTGTGTGTGTGTACCTTCAGTTTGGTGCGCGCCTACTCCTGCTTCTCCTTGGCCTGTCGGCGAGCGTGTGTGTGTGTGTGTGTGTGTGTGTGTACCTTCAGTTTGTTGCGCGCCTACTCCTGCTTCTCCTTGGCCTGTCGGCGAGCGTGTGTGTGTGTGTGTGTACCTTCAGTTTGCTGCGTGCCTCCTCCTGCTTCTCCTTGGCCTGTCGGCGAGCGTGTGTGTGTGTGTGTGTGTGTGTGTGTACCTTCAGTTTGCTGCGCGCCTACTCCTGCTTCTCCTTGGCCTGTCGGCGAGCGCGAGTGTGTGTGTGTGTGTGTGTACCTTCAGTTTGCTGCGTGCCTCCTCCTGCTTCTCCTTGGCCTGTCGGCGAGCGTGTGTGTGTGTGTGTGTGTGTGTGTACCTTCAGTTTGTTGCGCGCCTACTCCTGCTTCTCCTTGGCCTGTCGGCGAGCGTGTGTGTGTACCTTTAGTTTGCTGCGCGCCTACTCCTGCTTCTCCTTGGCCTGTCGGCGAGTGCGAGTCTGTGTGTGTGTGTGTGTACCTTCAGTTTGCTGCGCGCCTCCTCCTGCTTCTCCTTGGCCTGTCGGCGAGCGTGTGTGTGTACCTTCAGTTTGCTGCGCGCCTCCTCCTGCTTCTCCTTGGCCTGTCGGCGAGCGTGTGTGTGTGTGTGTGTGTGTGTGTACCTTCAGTTTGTTGCGCGCCTACTCCTGCTTCTCCTTGGCCTGTCGGCGAGCGCGAGTGTGTGTGTGTGTGTGTGTGTGTGTACCTTCAGTTTGCTGCGCGCCTCCTCCTGCTTCTCCTTGGCCTGTCGGCGAGCGCGTGTGTGTGTTTGTGTGTGTCTTCAGTTTGCTGTGCGCCTCCTCCTGATTCTCCTTGGCCTGTCGGCGAGCGTGTGTGTGTGTGTGTGTGTGTGTACCTTCAGTTTGCTGCACGCCGCCTCCTGATTCTCCTTGGCCTGTCGGCGAGCGCGTGTGTGCATGTGTGTCTTCAGTTTGCTACGCGCCTCCTCCTGCTTCTCCTTGGCCTGTCGGCGAGCGCGTGTGTGCATGTGTGTGTGTGTGTGTGTGTGTACCTTCAGTTTGCTGCGTGCCTCCTCCTGCTTCTCCTTGGCCTGTCAGCGAGCGCGCACGCCTGTGTGTGTGTGTCTTCAGTTTGCTGCGCGCCTCCTCCCGCTCCTGCTTCTCCTTGGTCTGTCGGCGAGCGCGTGTGTGTGTGTTTGTGTGTGTGTGTGTGTGTGTGTGTGTACCTTCAGTTTGCTGTGCGCCTCCTCCTCCTCCTGCTTCTCCTTGGCCTGTCAGCGAGCGCGCACGCCTGTGTGTGTGTGTCTTCAGTTTGCTGCGCGCCTCCTCCCGCTCCTGCTTCTCCTTGGTCTGTCGGCGAGCGCGTGTGTGTGTGTGTGTGTGCGTGTGTGTACCTTCAGTTTGCTGCGCGCCTCCTCCTGCTTCTCCTTGGCCTGTCGGCGAGCGCGTGTGTGTGTGTTTGTGTGTGTGTGTGTGTGTGTGTGTGTGTGTACCTTCAGTTTGCTGTGCGCCTCCTCCTGCTCCTGCTTCTCCTTGGCCTGTCGGCGAGCGCGTGTGTGTGTGTTTGTGTGTGTGTGTGTGTGTGTACCTTCAGTTTGCTGTGCGCCTCCTCCTGCTCCTGCTTCTCCTTGGCCTGTCGGCGAGCGCGCTCTTCTTCGGCTCTCTTCTGGTCCTCCTCCTCCTTCTGCTTCGCGATGTTCTCGAAGCGAGCCTTGATGCTGCCGGCGCTGTTCCCCGCTAAACAAGAGCACAGGCTTCACTCGAGCGCTAGCAGGCGTTATCACCAGGGGTGCACATGACTCTTGGTCAGGTTCAGGAGCACAGACGCTGCACACTTATTTCATTACTGATGAGGACAGCTTGTAGGATAATCTAATCAATACAATTTATCTGTGTTTAAGCTATAAAAGTGATTTTCTCTTTCTCTTTTGTACTTTGATTAACATTGGGTTAACAAACAGTGCGGGTATATTAAGATATTAGGCTGCTGTCATTCCAAGGCAAATGAGGGATCTTACGCATACGCAGAGATCTAATGATACGCATCTGGTCTTCTTCACTGTTTACAGCACATAACCGACTGTGATTATAAGGGTACTTGCCAAGACATGCATTTTGACTTAATTTCGCGAGCAGATGTCTGTTCAAGCCACGGCCCAAGCTCAAGAGAAGAGCACTCAGCGCTCACGTGATGCGTGCGTGGGTCTGTGCGCGCTAAACAGCGCGAGCTCCAGTCTTGTTCTTGTGCTTAAACTTTAAACTGATAGGACTTAAACTCATGCAAATGATAAACTTTCACTCCATGATGTATAAACTTTGCAATTAATCTGCGAATAGCATCCGTTCCGAACCGAAACGATCAACTAAGATCCCTATACGTGCATGATGTGACTTTGCAGATCTCAATGCTAAAACGGTATACCGTGCTCCAGGGATTTGGCAGGTGGTGCTGCCAGTGGGATTTGGCAGGTGGTGCTGCCAGTGGGATTTGGCAGGTGGTGCTGCCAGTGGGATTTGGCAGGTGGTGCTGCCAGTGGTTACAGTGGGATTTGGCAGGTGGGGGAACCCTCAAATTATGTGTATGTGCAACAAGGAAAAATGACTCACCGTCGGACAACATATTGATTATCGTGGTATAGCTATACTTTTTGGTACAAGAGTGTCACTGTGGCACCAAGTTTCAGTTTTTACTTGCTATTTTAATGGTTTTACTTTGGGCCATCTACACTGATATGATGACGATACTATGTTAAAATGGCTTAACACTGGGACAAAAATTGAGCCCTGGCACTGTAGTCAAAGCAGCCACATTAACATCCACATTAACATCCACAAATAGATTAATGAATCAATTTATTATTTTTATCTGAGGTGATTTATTAATTTACCCACTTTAACCCCTACGTGCTGCCCTAATCATGATTATATCGCTTCTCTGTTGCACATCGTTCATTTTGACCACGCATGCGCACCAGTTCTGCGCTGGTTATAAAGCAGGAACGCAGCACTGAACGGGTATTCTCACCTGCTTCGACGGGACGGGTCTTCTTATACGCCGTGCTCGGCTTCTCCACCTCCTCAAACGTTCCTGCGCTCTGAACACACAACAGACAAACACACACATCAACATGAGAAACACTCGTGGACAACAACAGCCAAACACACACATCATCATGAGAAACACTCGTGGACAACAACAGACAAACACACACATCAACATGAGAAACACTCGTGAACAACAACAGACAAACACACACATCAACATGAGAAACACTCGTGGACAACAACAGACAAACACACACATCATCATGAGAAACACTCGTGGACAATAACATCAAAACACACACATCAACATGAGAAACACTCGTTGACAACAACAGCAAAACACACACATCATCTTGATGGGAATCACTCGTGGACAACAACAGCCAAACACACACATCAACATGAGAAACACTCGTGGACAACAACAGACAAACACACACATCAACATGAGAAACACTCGTGGACAACAACAGCCAAACACACACATCATCTTGATGGGAATCACTCGTGGACAACAACAGCCAAACACACACATCAACATGAGAAACACTCGTGGACAACAACAGCAAAACACACACATCATCTTGATGGGAATCACTCGTGGACAACAACAGACAAACACACACATCAACATGAGAAACACTCGTGGACAACAACAGCCAAACACACAAATCATCATGAGAAACACTCGTGGACAACAACAGCCAAACACACACATCATCATGAGAAACACTCGTGGACAACAACAGCAAAACACACACATCATCTTGATGGGAATCACTCGTGGACAACAACAGACAAACACACACATCAACATGAGAAACACTCGTGGACCACAACAGCCAAACACACAAATCATCATGAGAAACACTCGTGGACAACAACAGACAAACACACACATCATCATGAGAAACACTCGTGGACAACAACAGACGAACACACACATCATCATGAGAAACACTCGTGGACAACAACAGACAAACACACACCTCAACATGAGAAACACTCGTGGACAACAACAGCCAAACACACAAATCATCATGAGAAACACTCGTGGACAACAACAGACGAACACACACATCAACATGAGAAACACTTGTGGACAACAACAGACAAACACACACATCATCATGAGAAACACTCGTGGACAACAACAGACAAACACACACATCATCATGAGAAACACTCGTGGACAACTACAGAAAAACACACACATCAACATGAGAAACACTCGTGGACAACAACAGCAAAACACACACATCATCTTGATGGGAATCACTCGTGGACAACAACAGCCAAACACACACATCAACATGAGAAACACTCGTGGACAACAACAGCCAAACACACAAATCATCATGAGAAACACTCGTGGACAACAACAGCAAAACACACACATCATCTTGATGGGAATCACTCGTGGACAACAACAGCCAAACACACACATCAAAATGAGAAACACTCGTGGACAACAACAGCCAAACACACACATCATCATGAGAAACACTCGTGGACAACAACAGCAAAACACACACATCATCTTGATGGGCATCACTCGTGGACAACAACAGACAAACACACAAATCATCATGAGAAACACTCGTGGACAACAACAGACAAACACACACATCATCTTGATGGGAATCACTCGTGGACAACAACAGACAAACACACACATCATCATGAGAAACACTCGTGGACAACAACAGACAAACACACACATCATCATGAGAAACACTCGTGGACAACTACAGACAAACACACACATCAACATGAGAAACACTCGTGGACAACAACAGACAAACACACACATCATCTTGATGGGAATCACTCGTGGACAACAACAGACAAACACACACATCAACATGAGAAACACTCGTGGACAACAACAGCCAAACACACAAATCATCATGAGAAACACTCGTGGACAACAACAGCCAAACACACACATCATCATGAGAAACACTCGTGGACAACAACAGCAAAACACACACATCATCTTGATGGGAATCACTCGTGGACAACAACAGACAAACACACAAATCATCATGAGAAACACTCGTGGACAACAACAGACAAACACACACATCATCATGAGAAACACTCGTGGACAACTACAGACAAACACACACATCAACATGAGAAACACTCGTGGACAACAACAGACAAACACACACATCAACATGAGAAACACTCGTGGACAACAACAGCCAAACACACAAATCATCATGAGAAACACTCGTGGACAACAACAGCCAAACACACACATCATCATGAGAAACACTCGTGGACAACAACAGCAAAACACACACATCATCATGAGAAACACTCGTGGACAACAACAGCCAAACACACACATCAACATGAGAAACACTCGTGGACAACAACAGACAAACACACACATCATCATGAGAAACACTCGTGGACAACAACAGACAAACACACACATCATCATGAGAAACACTCGTGGACAACAACAGCCAAACACACACATCAACATGAGAAACACTCGTGGACAACAACAGACAAACACACACATCATCATGAGAAACACTCGTGGACAACAACAGACAAACACACACATCATCATGAGAAACACTCGTGGACAACTACAGACAAACACACACATCAACATGAGAAACACTCATGGACAACAACAGACAAACACACACATCATCTTGATGGGAATCACTCGTGGACAACAACAGACAAACACACACATCAACATGAGAAACACTCGTGGACAACAACAGACAAACACACAAATCATCATGAGAAACACTCGTGGACAACAACAGACAAACACACACATCAACATGAGAAACACTCGTGGACAACAACAGACAAACACACACATCATCATGAGAAACACTCGTGGACAACTACAGACAAACACACACATCAACATGAGAAACACTCGTGGACAACAACAGCCAAACACACACATCATCATGAGAAACACTCGTGGACAACAACAGACAAACACACACATCATCATGAGAAACACTCGTGGACAACAACAGACGAACACACACATCATAATGAGAAACACTCGTGGACAACAACAGACAAACACACACATCATCACTAGAAACACTCGTGGACATCAACAGCAGAACACACACATCAACATGAGAAACACTCGTGGACAACAACAGACGAACACACACATCAACATGAGAAACACTCGTGGACAACAACAGCAGAACACACACATCAACATGAGAAACACTCGTGGACAACAACAGCCAAACACACACATCATCTTGAGAAACACTCGTGGAAAACAACAGACAAACACACAAATCATCATGAGAAACACTCGTGGACAACAACAGACAAACACACACATCAACATGAGAAACACTCGTGGACAAAAACAGCCAAACACATACATCATCATGAGAAACACTCGTAGACAACAACAGACAAACACACACATCAACATGAGAAACACTCGTAGACAACAACAGACAAACACACACATCATCATGAGAAACACTCGTGGACAACAACAAACGAACACACACATCAACATGAGAAACACTCGTGGACAACAACAGCCAAACACACACATCAACATGAGAAACACTCGTGGACAACAACAGACAAACACACACATCAACATGAGAAACACTCGTGGACAACAACAGACGAACACACACATCATCATGAGAAACACTCGTGGACAACAACAGACGAACACACACATCAACATGAGAAACACTCGTGGACAACAACAGACGAACACACACATCAACATGAGAAACACTCGTGGACAACAACAGACAAACACACACATCAACATGAGAAACACTCATGGACAACAACATCAAAACACACACATCAACATGAGAAACACTCGTGGACAACAACAGCCAAACACACACATCAACATGAGAAACACTCGTGGACAACAACAGACAAACACACACATCATCATGAGAAACACTCGTGGACAACAACAGCCAAACACACACATCATCATGAGAAACACTCGTGGACAACAACAGACAAACACACACATCATCATGAGAAACACTCGTGGACAACAACAGCCAAACACACACATCAACATGAGAAACACTCGTGGACAACAACAGACAAACACACACATCAACATGAGAAACACTCGTGGACAACAACAGCCAAACACACACATCATCATGAGAAACACTCGTGGACAACAACAGACAAACACACACATCATCATGAGAAACACTCGTGGACAACAACAGCCAAACACACACATCATCATGAGAAACACTCGTGGACAACAACAGCCAAACACACACATCAACATGAGAAACACTCGTGGACAACAACAGACAAACACACACATCATCATGAGAAACACTCGTGGACAACAACAGACAAACACACACATCAACATGAGAAACACTCGTGGACAACAACAGACAAACACACACATCAACATGAGAAACACTCGTGGACAACAACAGACAAACACACACATCAACATGAGAAACACTCGTGGACAACAACAGACAAACACACATTATCATGAGAAACACCCGTGGACAACAACAGCCAAACACACACATCATCATGAGAAACACTCGTGGACAACAACAGACAAACACACACATCAACATGAGAAACAATCGTGGACAACAACAGACAAACACACACATCAACATGAGAAACACTCGTGGACAACAACAGACAAACACACACATCAACATGAGAAACACTCGTGGACAACAACAGACAAACACACACATCAACATGAGAAACACTCGTGGACAACAACAGACAAACACACACATCAACATGAGAAACACTCGTGGACAACAACAGACAAACACACACATCAACATGAGATACACTCGTGGACAACAACAGACAAACACACACATCAACATGAGAAACACTCGTGGACAACAACAGACAAACACACACATCAACATGAGATACACTCGTGGACAACAACAGACAAACACACACATTATCATGAGAAACACCCGTGGACAACAACAGACAAACACACACATCATCATGAGAAACACTCGTGGACAACAACAGCCAAACACACACATCAACATGAGAAACACTCGTGGACATAAACAACGCTTTCAAAAAGGAAGTGAACAAACACACAGTTTTCACAACCGTATTTCTGGTTCTGAATGTCATGTTAAAAAGAAAGAGAAATTGAATCTCTATGTTCATTATAATGATCTGATAAATGTACCTTGTCCATTCGGTCCTTCTGCACACCATACTTCCCTCCAAAGCCTTTGGAATAATCTATAATGATGAAAAAATGTTACAAAATTATGGAAAAAATTGTACAAAATGTTTCATACATGTTGACCGAAGTGAAAGCCAAGCATTTCTGAGGCTACTTGACTTTCAACTTTCACAGGCTGTAACAGGCTCATGGCAAACGGCTCGTGCTTTCAGTTCTGTCCACACAAACCTATTGATCCGACAGATTCTTCCACTTTGAGTGATCATGATATATCACAGTTTAATAATGCACTTGCTACTCATTGGCTTCTTTAAAGTCACGTAATGCTTCATTGGCCCGCTCTGCTGCTGAATCTGAATCCATCTGCACACTTGACAGGCATAGATGTCCATTATCAAGCCTGGCTGTGTCTTCTGGGTGACTAGCACTGCCTACAGGGCCTTCATTCAGTCTGAAAGATCCGCTTATTTTCCCAGATTACTGAAAACAATCAAGGAAATCACAGACATTTGTTTTAAACTATGACTAGATTGCTTCAAGTTAATGCTGATATCACCCCAGCCTGCTTCTCAACAGTTGTGTAAACCCTTTCTTCACCTTTTAAATGGACACCTGCTTCACTATGTAATCCTTCTGGTTTTCCCGGTTCTTCCCTCACAGATTCTGAGGCTCTTGCAACAGACGCTTGAAATGTGAAATCCACCACTTGCTTTACTGATTCTTTTCCTATCAGTTTATTTAAATCTTGCTTTGATGTGTTGTGCCCTACGGTCCTCAGTAGAATACATGGTTCATTGCAGACTGGGGTTGTTCCAGTTTTGGCAAAAATACTAGAATGCATTGTTGTCTTTCACTTGTATAACCATCTTACAGTCAATAATCTCTCCGAGCTCCTACAGCAGGTCCAGCTCGGGTCCGGCATTTCCATTCTCATCCTCGATCTCAGAGACGCTTTCGACACTGTTGATCGTAGCCTTTTACTTACCAACATTGAAAGTGCTTTTGGTGTTTCGGGGACACCATTAAACTGGTTTAAATCCTATTTTACTGACGGTTCCCTGTCCACTGCCATGGGTGGCTACAGGTCTGACATCAGGTACTCGGGGTTCCTCAGGGCTGAGTTTCAGGCCCTTTACTCCGTCATTTAGATTTGTCACCACTTGGGCATCTATTGCGATGGTTCGGCCTTCAGTGTCACCTTAATTCTGACGATACTAAAATCGAAACACACTATAAACCTGGTGTAAATCAGGATGTGTTTCTAAGACCAAGATGACTCTTAAACTGAAGTTCTGTTACCAACTCTGTCTGTTGATGGCTCTGTTTTGGAGTCTCAAAGAAAAATAAGGAACCTTGGAGAAATCGTTGATGCCAGTCCTACATTTGCAATACAGTAAGACTGTAGCCAAAAAAAAAAAGACACCGATGGTGTGTGTGTGTGTTACCTTTCTGTGACTCGTGCAGCTGCAGTTTCTCCTGGTGATCCCATCCCATCGCAGACTTATCCTGACGGTCCGTCTGAACGCCAAACTTCCCTCCGAAACCCTTCACATAGTCTGACACGCAAACAACAGACGGTCACCATCTAAATGTGACATTAACTAACAAATCTACTAAATAAAAAGCCTGCCACATCCATGGTTACACTTTACAATCAGGTTCTATTAGTTAAAGCACAAAATAACTACAAGCAATACTTTGGTTCCAGAATTTATTTGTTAACGTTAGTTAATAAAAAATAAAAAAACTGTTTATTGTTAGTTCATATTAGCTCAGGTCCATTTCATAATAATTACAGTCAACTATCGATTTTAATAAGGTATTAGTAAATGATAAAATTAAATCACATGATCCATGAAATTCTTTTTTGTTGGACTGAAACATTTCAATGTGATTGCTAATCCCCCAGATGGGCCGTGAGTGCTTACACCTCACTGATTATCCATACCTACTGTTCTTATGGAATTACACTAAAATCTTTTATAAACCTGTACAGTAAAACACGTCAAACTGTGACACAAACCTTTCTGAGACTCGTGTTTCTCCGTCTTTCCCAGGTACTCGAAGCCCATGGCGCTCTTGTCCACTTTATCCGTCTCCACTCCAAATTTCCCACCAAAGCCTTTGGCATAATCTGTAGATTTCAGACGGCAATGATGCAGACTTGGCCAAACACAGACACGTATGTGAGGCGGTGAAGTGGGAACGAACCTTTCTGAGACTCGTGTTTTTCCGTTTTCCCCTGGTAGTCAAAGCCAACGGCGCTCTGGTCCACGCGGTCCGCCTGCACGCCGTAGCGGCCGCCGAAGCCGGTGGCGTAATCTGGAACAGCACAACATGAGCCCACACCACAGCTGAGATTACACCACTCACCGAATTACACTACAGAATCTTGATGCAGGTTTCTCGCCGTATGGAGTTAGATGACACATTTACGAGTTAGAGTACATTAACTAGATGATCATTTTGAGATTACAGGATCAGGTGATGATTGCACAAGCTTGGCTGATTATCTGAAGACTTCAGGGAATAAACAATCATTCATTGATTACATCTTCATTCTGCTCTCTCCATTTCTACCAATATAAAGTCTGATTGTGATTTTTGAAGATTGTGAGTTCAAGTGTTTTTGTGATGCTTCATAAATAGTAAACCAACATTACCAATGGATGAATGAAAGTCAAACAGGACATCGAGTGTAAGAATCAGAGTGAAGAGCAGAGAATACGTGACTGTTGATCATGGATGTAAGATAAGAAAATAAGGAAGGAAAGAAAAAGAACAAGAGACTGACCTTTCTGCGAGGCGTGTTTCTCAGTCTTCCCAGCGTACTCAAAGCCCATGGCAGACTGCAGAGAACACACACACACGCGAGTGAACAGATGTAGCAGACAATCTGAGTGCAGAAACCCTGGCTGAAGATCTGGCGGTTTACCTGGTCGACACGATCCGCTTCCACGCCGAACTTTCCTCCGAAACCCTTGGAAGTGTCGGTCTGGGAGCAGTGCTTGGACAGCTTGCTCTGATACTCGTGGCCTACCGCAGACTGAGCACGGGAACAACACACACTCAGTAACAACACACACCCAGAAACAACACACAGTCACTCAGTAACAAAACACACACACTCAGTAACAAAACACACTCAGAAACAACACACACTCAGAAACAACACACACTCACTCAGTAACAAAACACACTCACTCAGTAACAAAACACACTCACTCAGTAACAAAACACACACACTCAGAAACAAAACACACACACTCAGTAACACAACACACACACTCAGTAACACAACACACACTTCAGTAACACACACTCAGTAACACAACACACACACTCAGTAACACAACACACACTTCAG
>CM060633.1:755000-775000 GCA_030578275.1 Meda fulgida | reverse complement strand
CAGTGCGAAGGAAACGAGATTAGAACACTTCATCAACCAATCAAAAAAAAAAAATCATCTTTCATATTGCCGGTTAAAAAATTCCTCAAATCAAGACCGAAATGAATCTTGTCACAACACAGAAGAAGATCTCTTCATATTATATGTCAAAGCTGTCAGAAGGTTGTGTGTTCAAATCTTCATGCAAGACGGCTTACATGTGATTTACAACAGAATTTCTATCCGCATTTATTCTGCTGCTTGAAAATGGCAAACCATATACTTTCAAAGCCTTGTTACAATGTAAGACATGAAAGTGTAGATACAAAACTAGTGTGTGCATATAAACCATCATCCTCATAATAACTATGCGCAAAGAGCAGCCATTGGTGGAGCATAGCCTTGCGTCAGCAACAACACATCTGTGCAGGGCCTCGAGGCACAACACATTATACTAACATGATTTAGCATGTTGCTTTTTATATGTTGGTAACCTTTTTATAGCATGTTTAGCACAATGCTAACAAAGTGTTACCATTTTTACTCATTAGAGGCCAATCACTGAAGGAGCGTAGGCTCCTGTTGTAATCATTAGTATTCTCTTATTATTATTATTCCGCTTCTTCTTACGCTCTTCAATCTATGGCAGCTCATAGAACCGCTTGGTTTGAAAGTTATGACATTTGGCACACAGACAGAGGACAGTCTGAAATGTCACTATTGCAGATTCTCTCGAGTCTCTGACTCAATCGCTGTAGCGCCACCAACTGTCCAAAGTTGCACTCATGTTCATGTTAATAACTTTTGAATCATAAGGGCTAGAAACAAAATCATTTTTCCTCTGATTCCTTGGCTCAAGATGGTTCGATTGCACGAACGCCTCCTAGGCCATTGCTCCGATTTTCACCAAAATGTAACCAGATCATCTTCAGACCGTGCCGACAAAACGTTATGGAATTCAAGTCGATTCATCAAACTGTTCTCAAATAAAGCACAAACTAATTTGATGAAGAGCACGCCAGAGTGAATGTGAGGCTATATCTCTGCAACTGTTTAGCGTTTTCTGACCAAACTGGGTGTGTGTTATGACAGCCATGGCCTGAGGAAACCTGCACAGTTTCGGCACAGTGCCACCTTCTTCTTCTTCTTCTTCTTGTTTTTATGGCGGTTGGCAAATAACGTCTGGTTGCATTACCGCCACCTTCTGAAATGGAGTGTAGGTCTGGATAAATTATTTCCCTACACTTAAATTATCTTTATTAAACCTGTTCTTCTAAAAAAGGAAAATAAAAACCCAAAACAAAAATCTCCCGAATTCCTTAGCAAAATATCCCTTACTTTCAAAGGTATCTCTTCATCTTCTAACTGCTGGATTAACTGTTGTCTCTCATTACTATATCTAGTACATTCTTCAATAGCATGTTCTATGGTATCCTGTGTGTTACATACACTACACCTCCCATCAGCATGTTTTTCCATTAAAAATAATGTACTGTTTAAGCCTGTATGCCCAAGTCTCATTCTTGAAATAATGTTCTCCTCCTGTGTATTTCTGCAAGTACTTCTACTCACCCCCACTCTTTTTTGGATATTATATAGTCTCCTACCAGTCTGACCATTATCCCACAACACTTGCCACTTCTCCTTTATCTTTCTTTTAATGATTGATTTCACCTCTTCTTTACTATACTTAATGTTTAAACTTATATACTCCATTTCTGTTGCCTTTTTTGCATACTTATCCGCCAACTCATTCCCTATTACTCCTTTGTGGGCAGGTACCCATACAAGTCCAACATTGACTCCAGTTTTAATTAATGTACTAGCCATTTGGACAATTTCTACAACAATGTCTTGTCTAGATTGTGAATTTATGTTCTGAATACTCATCAGAGCTGACGCTGAGTCTGAAGCAATTACTAAACTTCTTGGCCTGTTACTCACAGCCCAAGAGAGTGCCATTAAAATAGCAATTAGTTCTGCTGTATAGACTGCTAAATTATCATTAATTCTTTTTTGAGTTGCTACTTTTAATTTTGGAATAACAAAAGCCACCCCCACTCTCCCATCCCTTTTGGACCCATCTGTGTACATTATAATCCTATCCCCATATCTTTCAACTAAATACCCCTGCACCATATTACTATCTATATCCCCATTCTTAGTTTCCTCCAAAAGACTGAGATCAACTGAAAGATCTTCAAGAGTCCATAAAGGAACTCTTGAAAATACTACTGTGGGACTTATATCCAACAAGGCTATTTCCATCTCATTTATTTTCTGTCCAATAGTCCACCCAAAACTACTTTTTCTACCATTCTGTCTCTCTTGACACTCTACCAATGTAGATTGACTCAAATGGTCTTCCCTATGACCTTTAAGGTTTGCCCAAAAAACCAGGCTAAGCTGGTCTCTTCTGAGATCTAAAGGCAGCTCCCCCATCTCTACTTGGATGGCTGCCACTGGAGTTGTCTTCATGGCTCCACAACATAATCTTAAACCTCGACTCTGTACTCTGTCTAGTTTATTTAAAGCTGTCTTAGCAGCAGACCCATATACAACACACCCATAATCAAAAACTGATCTAATCAGTCCAGTATATATTGTATGCATAGCACTCCTAGTTGCACCCCATTTCACCCCATGCAAACACCTCATTACATTCAATACCTTTTTACACTTTTCTACCATCTTCTGAATATGAACTGCCCATGTTAATCTTTTGTCAAACCATATACCTAGATATTTAAAGCTCTCTACTCTTTCCAATTCCTTACCTGATATTTGAATCTGTAACTCCTGACTTATTTTCTTCCTTGTGAAGAAAATGACCTTAGTTTTTTCCACAGATATCCTAAATCCCCATTCAATTGTCCATGTGTGTACTGTATCCACTGCTTGTTGTATCTTATTTACAATATGATTGATATTTCTTCCCCTTTTCCACATTGCTCCATCATCTGCAAATAAAGCTACACCAATAGACCTTTCTACATTTATAAATATCTCATTTATCATTACTGAAAAAAATAATGGGCTAATAATACTCCCTTGAGGAGTACCATTGTCTACCTCATACACTTCACTCAAAACCCCATTTACTTTAACTCTAATTTTCCTCCCAGATAAAAAGGATTTTACCCACACTAACACTCTCCCCTTTACTCCCAACTGATATAATTTGATAAGAAGCCCCTCCTTCCACATCATGTCGTATGCTTTCTCTATATCAAAAAATATAGCTAAAACTGTTTCTTTGTTTACCTGAGCTTTTCTGATGTCATCTTCAAGTACCACAGTTGGGTCCATAGTCCCCCTACCTTTCCTAAAACCACTCTGGTAATTCCTTAATGCATTTTTAGTTTCTAAATAGAATGCTAATCTATCATTTACCATTCGTTCCATGGTCTTACCCAACTGAGATGTCAGTGCAATAGGCCTATAACTACTAGGCAATTTAGCGTCTTTACCAGGTTTCCTAATAGGAATAATAATTGACTCCTTCCAATTGCAAGGGATTACCCCTTCTACCCATATTTTATTAAAAAGAGCCAATATTACTTCCTTACCTTTATCAGTTAGATTTTCTATCATTGCATAGCAAACCTTGTCATTCCCTGGTGTAGATTTCCCCACCTTCTTCAAAGCACAATTCAGTTCCTTCATTGTAAATAGAACCTCCATCACACCACCTTCCTCATTATCATTACCCAACTCAGCACTATATCTTAGTTTAGTAGCTTCTCTTCCTTCCCTTTCTATCTGATCTAAATTTGCTTCACTATGTACCTTTACTAATGTCTTTGCTATAACTTCAGCCTTGTCCCTGCTATTAGTAATAATCCTACTATCATCTAACATTATTGGATATTCATATTCTCTCCCATTACCCCTCATTTTCTTTATCATACCCCACACTTGTTGTATTGGTGTAGTTCTACCAATAGATTCACAAAACTTTTCCCAGTATATTTTTTTTGCCTTCCTTATTGTCTGTCTCACTATTGCTTGCAATCTTTTGTATTCAATCATTTTCTGAAAGTTGTGTGATCTTTTCAAAATTCTAAAGGCTCTATTTCTATGCTTTATACTCTCACTGCAATCCTTAGTCCACCAAGGAACAATTTTGATGACATTTTTATTCTTTGTTTTAGGTACAGCTACTTCTGCTGCTTCTATTACGCTGCTGCTGATTTCCCTACATAAATTCTCAACACTTTGATCCTTATTTACACCCACCAATCTGTATTCACTCAACTCTCTAAATGTATCCCAATCAGCTCTTTCTAACATCCACCTACCTTCCCTCATTACACTCTCTCTTATCACCTCCACTCCTACCTTAATTGTAATTAAAAAATGGTCACTGCCTATATTACTTTCCCTCAATACTTCCCAGCTACATTTATCAGCTACTGTCTTTGTAACCAAAGTCAGATCTATTGCAGATTCATATCCCCTAGCTATATCTATTCTCGTACCTGATCCATCATTCAAGCATACTAGCCCCTTCTCACCCAAATATTCCTCAATAACTTTTCCATTAGAATCATCCCTATCCCCCCAAAGAGTACTATGTGCATTAAAATCACCACACCAAATACCTTTACCATTTAAGTTATCCCACATTTCATCCAGATTCTCATCTTCTAGTTGTCTGCATGGATTGTAAAAATTAATGATACCCATACTACCACTATCTGTCCATATTTCTATTACAATATATTCTAAATCCACACCCTTCTTAACCTCTCTAAACTGCATCCCTCTTTTAACAAATGTTGCACACCCTCCACCACTTCCCTCCACTCTATCCCTTCTTATACTTATGTACCCCTTTATAACAAAATCTAACGACTGTTTAAGCCATGTCTCCTGAATGCAAATTACATCTGGCTTAACCTCTAAATTATTAATAAAACCTTTTAACTCCTGCCCATTTGCTATAAGACTTCTTGCATTCCACTGTAAAATCAATAAGTTCTTAGAGGTGTTAATGATGGATCATTTGTTTCACCCTGCATAAGATCAGCTTGTATTTTTTCCCACGATAAATTATCCACATTCAAGAACTTTGCAGCAGCTTTAACAATTATTTTTATTTTCTCTGTTCTCGTTTTAGCTTGATCAGAACAATTTCTCTGAGCTTAACACATCCTCCTTTGGCCTTCTGCATTCAGCACCACCTTGTGTTGCATTTATCTCCTGTGTCTCTTTCCTTTCCATATTGACTACCTTTACCGCCTCAGCATATGTAATTTTTTTTGTTGTCCGTATCTGTTGTACCACCACTGCCCTTTTACTTACAGGACATCCCCCATACGCAGCCGTATGATCCCCACCACAGTTACAACATCTCCTCTCAACCCCCTCTCCACATTTCCCATATTCATGCTCTCCTCCGCACTTCCCACATCTTAATTTCCCTTTGCATACATTTGCTATATGACCATACCTTTGGCATTTATAGCATCGAGTTGGTGGAGGGATGTACTCCCGCACCCTGAAACTCAAATAGCCCACCATCACTTTATCTGGCAACACTTGCTCCTTAAACTCCAAAAGTACTGTAGTGCTATCTACTTTCTCTCCATTACGGTTTGCTTTAAGTCTTTTTATGTCCACTACAGTTCCTCCCTTAATGTTCTTTTTAAGCTCGTCTAATTTTTCCCCAATCGGTATACCTGTGATCACTCCCCTTGTTCTTATACCTACAAAGCTTCGTACTTCACTCACTTCTTTCTTACACACCGACTGTAATCTCTCAGCCTTCTCTCTTTGCTCAATGTTCCTGCATTTAATTAGTAATCTGCCATCTCGTAACACTTTTGCCATTTCTATGTCTCCTACTACCTTTTTCAATCCACTCGTCAATGTAAACAAACCAATTTCGTTTATATCATGCCCCTCTTTAAATTTAACGATTACTTTCAAATCATCTTCCTGACTTACCTTCCTTCTCACACCTCTACCTACTTCATCAGATACATCTTCAATACTCCTCTTCGATGGTCCTTTCCCCATTCCCTCAGCCCCATTAGACCTAGTATAATTTCCTCCTCTCCCTCTACCGTTTACATAACCTTGATTTTTCCAATCTTCTTGACCTTTTAACCAATCCCCACTCTCATCATCTTCCTCCATTATACTATCCAGACCCAGTCACAAATCAGATTATGCCAAACCGCCAAATAAAAATAAACAAAACAAACCAAAACAAACGAAAAAAGCAAAGAAAATATCTCTTGGAGATACAAACAAACCGCCACTTCGCACCACGCCGCACTTCCGGTCACGCCAGGTTTTCACAGTGCCACCTAGTGGTCAGGAGACATGAAAAATATAAATTTTTAATTATAACTTCTGAACGATTTGGCCAAAATCATCACAAAACTGGTCTGTAGGTTTGGTGCAGCAAGCCGAGCGATAGCCAATTCTCTAATATCGAATGAATTTTGCTGGCTAAAAGTTATGAATTTCGTGTTGATAGATGAAACCGTTTTCGTATACCGAATACACTAATTTGATGTCTGATGCCAAAATGACTCTAAGGCCGATTCTCTGCAATGCTTTGGCATTTTGACACCAAACTTTGCTTGTGTTATTGCCACTTACTCGGACCACAACATATCAGATTGATTAAAGCACAACCTTTTTTTCTGGCATGACTTATTGTGCCTTCTTTGTGCTTGGCCTCTTAATTGATGCGTGCAGCTTTATTTTTCATTTGATTTCATTTTCCCCTACTGGATACAATAATTTTAGTATAAAATAATTTGAGCATCAAGGTTCAGTTTATTACTTTGATCAAACTAGAGGAGGATGGTTGTTCCTTTGTATCATCTCAAGAGGTTTTTCTTGCCTTGTTTATAACTGAAGTGCAATAAGTTAGTCCTTTGAGACTGACAAGTGAAGAGTACAGACCAAATACAGGAACAGGCAAATGATGCAAGCAAAATAAATAGTAAATCCTTCACACATCAAAACCTTTAGTAATTATATGTAACATCTGATCAGATGCATTGACACACGGAGAGGTCTTGTGCTCTTTTTGCTCCTCCTGTAACATACATTGTCCAATCAACTTGTCGTCTATTCTGTTTCTTTAGCCTATTTAACACATAACAGTGATTATTACTGAAACTTGTGTTTGCAATAGGTCACCATTAATTTAACTCCTAAGCAAATAAACACTCTTCTGTTGGAGGTTTTGACAGTTCTTTATTCCCTTTTATAAGGCTGATGGATCCCTGCATATATATATATATACACAATATATATATATATATATGTATGTATATATAAACACAAGAACTTGCTATATTGAGAGCTACACCAAAAAGGGGAGAAGGTAACATCATAAACAACACTGACAGCTAATCAAAAAAAGAAGGGAAATGAGGAAATGTCTAACAGCACAACTGGATGACACTGAATGAGAAGGGAAGGGTGTTGATCGCAACTAAGAACCTGACCTAATAACTTAAACCTAATTTAAAAATAATAATAATAATAAAAAACAAACAAACACAGATTTCACACACAGTGTATTTTAAATAGGTTAGGTGGAGAACCATTTACCATAAATATTTTTAAGGAACCAAGATATAAAAGTGATTTATCAACAACAACAAAACATTGTTAGTCTCTCTTTTAAAACGTATTCTTTCTTTTCATTCTCTGCTTGATTTTCTTTTTCCCCCCTCTCCAAGGCCGACTTCTCCCAACAAAGGAAAAATGATCAAAGCCCAAAAGATACGAGTTAGTATAAAACTAACAAATGATTGGAACACCACAATCAACGCATCACAAAACAAATCCACAGACACACAACAGCAAAACACATTATCTTCATCCAAGAAACTGCTTCAGTATGAGTCTTCTTCAGTTTTCCACGGTGCTCGTACTGTATCAGCACAAGTAATGATCATCATAACCATCAGTATAACTTCACAGTGTGGTAGAGAGTGAGGTGAGAGCAGGAGAGCTTTGTAGTAGTTCACATCGGGAGAATTCAAACAAGATCATAATAACAAACAGAATTAGGAAACCCAATAGTTCATAGATAGTATACAAAAAATCGCCACGTTTAGTTGCTTGTCTTTCCCATCACACTGCTCTGGGAAGGCATTGATTGGCTAGAAATGGGACTAGATGGTCCGATGTATCGTTCAGATGAGAGAGAATGGCCATATGCTGACAGAAGTGACCTGACATGGTGTTTTCTCATCAGGAAAGCGTATTGTAGCCAACAGAATAACGTGTGAGCGGTTAGGTTCGTTGCCGCAAGGCTCGCCTCTTCCTATTGTAGTAGTGGTGTAGACCAGTCTGTCTGGAGTAGTTCATCATGTAGTTTTGTTTGCGGGTGCTGTGAAGAGGAAAGCAGACAGAGGCAGGTCGGGTTAAGGGCGAGTTCTCTTGTGCAATCTCTCTTCTGAGGCATAACAACTATTCACATAATACTACAGAATCAAATCGATTGTTCACTCGAAACCTCAAACACTGCCGTCGGTCCTTTAGTGGATCTCAATTGTTTAGTAATCGACAGAGACTTTGACTGAAGACATCTAGAGCAGTGCTTGAGGTTGGAGCTTGAGGAAAGACTGACAGATGGAAAAAGAATAAAGAGACCAAACGTAACAACAGTGAGAGGTTGTGAGTAGGAGAGACAGACAGACAGACAGACAAGAAATAATAATAAAAATAAAATGTGGAAAAGATTCTGAGAGTTGCTATTGCTTAGCCTGTCATTGCCTCTTCTGTCCGTCAGGTTGGGACCAATGAGCCAGGAACGCAGCCAGGACAGGAATGGGCGTCTGCAAAGCATGAAGGGACAGGAGGGTGGGAGATGGAGCTGTGATGAGGGTGAAGGACCGGTGAAAGGGATCTGTGCTAATCTGTGAGTCTTTAGCGGAGATACAGCCATGACACACCAAGTTAGCAATGGCTTATGGACAAATACAATGACCTGGGGCAGGTTACTAAGCATGCAAACAAATATAGTGTTTGATTTGACTGTACTTACATATACCATTGGACATTTATTCATATTTATTGAAAGGCTTTTGTCACCATGTGTTGTTATACCACAACCACAAATGTTAACCTTACAAACAACTTCATTATTATAGTGAAAACTTGTTTTACACTGCAGGGTTCATATGCAATGAAACTCTTTTCCATTCTGTCAATGGGGCTTTATGGAGGTTAATGCAGATTAACCTCATACAGTATCACACCACAATGGGACTCATGAGTTTTGGGAACTGACTCCCTGAATTGTGATCACTGTGTAAATTAAGGTTCGGAAATGGATTGCTTCTTTCTCAAGTCATCTGTCCACCCATGGACAAAAGTATTGGGAGACACATCTCAATTCTTGAAATCAAGTGTTTCAATCATTGCCACATGTGTATAAAATCAAGCACCTAGCCATGCATTTTCAAACATTTGTCGTTCTGAAGAGCTAAGTGAATTTACGCGTGGTACTGTGCTAGGATGCCACCTTTGCAATAAGTCAGTTTGTGAAATATCATCCCTGCTAGATAGTCCATGGTCAACTGTAAGTGGTATAATTGGAAAGTGGACGCATTTAGGAGCAAACACTACTCAGCCATGAGGTGGAAGACCACATAAAGTCAGCAACATTTGCAGCTGATTATAGATGAAGAGTTCCAAAAGTCCACCGGCATTAATATCAGCACAAATACTGTGCGGTGGGAGCTTTGTGGAGTGGGTTTCCATGGCTGAGCCGCAGCATGCAAGCCTCATTTCACAGAGTGCAATGTCGGATGAAGTGGCGTAAAGCAGAAATGCGTTCTGTGGAATGAAGACTCACGCTTCTCAGATTGGCAGCCCGATGGGCGAGTCTGGGATTGGAGTAAAGTGTGCTGGAGGAGGGATACTGGTACGGGGCTGTTTTTCAGGTTGGGCTAGGTGACTTACTTCCAGTGAAGGGAAATGTTAATGCTTCAGAATACCATGACATTCTGGACAATGCTATGCTTTCCACTTTGTGGGAACTGTTTGGCGAAAGGGTTTCTTTCTATTTCAACATGACTGTGGACCTGGGGCAAGAAATGTTTGATGAATTTGGTGTGGAAGAACTTGACTGGCTCGCACAGAGTCCTGACCTCAACCCCATCCAACAGTATGAAGCCTTCCCAAAAGAGAATCTATAGGGATTGTTCCCAAGATCATGCTGAATCAATGTCCTATCCAATATAGGCATCCAGGCTATTCTGGGGGGAATGTGTGTCCTACTCAGTTTCAGAAAATGTACCCAATGAAGTGACCAGTGAGTGTTTGTTGAGTCTTTCATTACATTGTACTACCTCACTATATTGCTTTGTGTTTGATGTGTGTAAGCAGTTCTAGTATATATTTATTTCTGACACTCCAGCTGTACAGAATATTGTTGCAAACTGTCAGAATCTCCAGTGACCTGGATGACCCGTTTCTGTACAAACACCTGTCCGTAATGTTTTCAAGTATTTGATTACTTATTGTCTAAAACCAAAAACTAAATGAAATGCTAGATCTATTTTGGGTGACATTAACCTCAAGCTGTGTAGGGGAAAGAGTCCTTAGATCAGGGTAGGATATAGGGAACGACAACAATGGAAACAACACACACAGTATACACACACACACAGACAGTGCTATGCATAAGTCTTAGGCACATTAGGTGCTTTAAGAAAACATGATTTTGGGTTATTAATGGAAATCCAATGGAAATCTGATGGAAATCTAAAACTGATATTCCCTACTGGTACACCAAAGAAAAAAGTATAACAGTCTTAAAGTACAGTTAATGTTTGACTTTTGCACAGTACCGTACATTGTTACAACTTCCACCTTCAGATTAGTTCCAGTGGTGTGGGGGTTACGCTTTATTCCAATAGTCCACCTTAGACAATTTACTAACTATGAGTAACTGTGCATCTCCATGTCAACTAGCAGTCTTTAGAGTATTAGTAGACTGTCTGATTAATATCTACTGACATTTTATTTTGATGCTCCTCAACAGATATTCTACTGACTAGAAGGAACTTTGAGACTACTAATCAACTTATTCTACTAACCCGAATATAACAGTCTAGTAATACTCTAATGAAAGTTATTTGACATGTAGTTGGAAAGTTACTTATAGTTAGTAATATATCTAAAGTGGACCATCGAAATCAAGTGTAACCGCTTTGGGATATTTTTCAAGACGACAATATATTGGTAAAAGCCAATGAACCTACTGTGTGTGCTGTGTTTGCAATTTTAATACAGTCACCTAAATAATAATGAACTTTAGGTAACTTTTTCATGTGCTGTTTCCTTCATGTATGGAATGATGAGGTCTATAGTGATGCACAAGACAGGCTTATGAGGCGAGGGACGACCAAAAGCAGGGAACAGTGGTGCATTCTGGGAACAGCAAAGCACTTACCTGACACTACAGCCATGCCATAGGGAGCAAAATACAGAAAAGAGGAAAGGTTATAAGATGCAGGACAGGGCTGCTGCTGGCTTGCACAAAGATCTGGGGGTGGAAGAACCCTGACCTGCATCAGCAGGACAGGAACGGGAAAGATGGAGGTGAGGAACGGGAAAGGTGGTGGCGAGGAAAGGTGGAGGTGAGGAACGGGAAAGGTGGAGGTGAGGAAAGGAAAAGGTGGAGGTGAGGAAAGGGAAAGATAGAGGTGAGGAACGGGAAAGGTGGAGGTGAGGAGAGGGAAAGGTGGAGGAAAGGGGGAGGTGAGGAAAGGTGTAAAAACGGGAAAGGTCGAGGTGATGAATGGGAAAGGTAGAGGTGAGGAACAGGAAAGGTGGAGGTGAGGAAAGGGAAAGGGGGAGGTGAGGAAAGGGAAAGGTAGAGGTGAGGAATGGGAAAGGTGGAGATGAGGAAAGGGGAAGGTGAGGAAAGGGAAAGGTGGAGGAACAGGAAAGGTGGAAGTGAGGAAAGGGAAAGGGGGAGGTGAGGAAAGGGAAAGGTGGAGGTAAGGAAAGGGAAAGGGGGAGGTAATAAACGGGAACGGTGGAGGTGAGGAAAGGTGGAGGTGAGGAACGGGAAAGGTAGAGGTGAGGAACGTGAAAGGTGGAGGTGAAGAAAGGGAAAGGGGGAGGTGAGGAAAGGGAAAGGTGGAGGAACGGGAAAGGTGGAGGTGAGGAAAGGGAAAGTGGGAGGTGAGTAAAGAGAAAGGTGGAGGAACGGGAGAGGTGGAGGTGAGGAAAGGGGGAGGTGAGGAACGGGAAAGGTGGAGGTGAGGAAAGGGAAAGGGGGAGGTGAGGAATGGGAAAGGTTATTGCAGAGCAGCAGAGGACGGTGGAGTGAACATGTGAACATGTGAGGGGTGACAGTGATGAGAGAGAAAGAGAGCGCAGTGTGAGGACAAGAACTTCAGTGAGAGGGACGGGGCAGAGATACTCTATGTGTAGAAACAGGAGTGTGTGTGTGTAGGATGAGTGCAGCCAGTGTTTAACGTCTACTGGCCAATGCAGAACCATGTAGATACTTTGGTACTATTAATGAACAAACTTCATTATTTTTAACCCGACAGAAAAATTGTCAAAAAGTGTCAGTAAAGTACTTATGCTGAGAGATTATACTGATGTCTGAGTGAAGATGGTTCATTGTCTTGTTTATTAGTCTGAGTACTCACAGAATGACTTCCACATGGTCCAGTGCCCACTGATCATGACCTGTGCCCTCATGGCGTGGCTGCCACCATCGCAGCTGAACACCCCTCACACGAGCCTCCCTACACACACACACACACACACACACACACACACACACACACACACACACACACACACACACACACACACACACACACACACACACACACACACACACAGAGAGAGAGAGAGAGAGAGAGAGAGAGAGAGAGAGAGAGAGAGAGAGAGAGACACATCAATCACAGAACAATAGGCAAGAATAACTCATGGCATCTAGGTGTAATAACGTTTCTTGACAGCAATTAGTTGTTCCAAACAGGCGCACAAAATATTGTAAAACAGCATCACTGATTTCCCGTCAAGCTCAGGGTCTATGTGAGAACAAGTGGACATGTTTGAGACTTTTGTAGAGTGTGAGGGATGGAAGAAAGTGGACCACTGAAGCACAACACATAATCTTTGAGACATCCCAATTTAGGAACCATCTTGTTCATAGAAGACAAGGAAATTATATATTCGGCTTAAGAAAGGACAGATCTTTGCATGCATACAACAGAAACACAATGAGTTCATTCACTTTATATCCATTCAGAGAACAGCACACATATTGTTTGTGCCACAACAATGGATGACAGTTCAAACATTCAGAATAATTCAAATAAACATTCGGCACATTGCCTGTGGAAGTCTTTTGGAAGTGATTAATGCATCTCTAAAACTTTTAAACTTTAAAGTTAACAAATAACTGTAAATCGCTGCAGGAAATCGACAGGAATTTTGGGTTTTCATGAGCTGTATGCCAAAATCATCAGTATTAAAACAATAAAAGACCTGAAATATTTCAGTTGGTGTGCAATGAATCTAAAATATATGAAAGTTTAATTTTTATCATTACATTATGGAAAATAATGAACTTTTTCATTTTGTGTTGATGCGCTCAACATATAAGTCTCTGATTGGCCATTGTGTTGATGCGCTCAACATACATGTATCTGATTGGCCATTGTGTTGACACGCTCAACATATATGTCTCTGATTGGCCATTGTGTTGATGCGCTTAACATATATGTCTCTGATAGGCCATTGTGTTGATGCGCTTAACATATATGTCTCTGATTGGCCTTTGTGTTGATGCGCTCAACATAAGTCTCTGATTTGCCTTCGTGTTGATGCGCTCAACATATATGTCTCTGATTGGGCATTGTGTTGATGCGCTCAACATATATGTCTCTGATTGGGCATTGTGTTGATGTGCTTAACATATATGTCTCTGATTGGCCATTGTGTTGATGCGCTCAACATATATGTCTCTGATTGGCCATTGTGTTGATGCGCTCAACAAATATGTCTATAATTGGCCATTGTGTTGATGCGCTCAACACAATGTATCTGATTGGCCATTGTGTTAATGCGCTCAACGTATATGTCTCTGATTGCCCATTGTGTTGATGCGCTCAACATATATGTCTCTGATTGGCCACTGTGTTGATGCGCTCAACATATATGTCTCTGATTGGCCACTGTGTTGATGCGCTCAACATATATGTCTCTGATTGGCCATTGTGTTAATGCGCTCAACGTATATGTCTCTGATTGCCCATTGTGTTGATGCGCTCAACATATATGTCTATAATTGGCCATCGTGTTGACGCGCTCAACGTATATGTCTCTGATTGGCCACTGTGTTGATGCGCTCAACATATATGTCTATAATTGGCCATTGTTTTGATGCGCTCAACATATATGTCTATAATTGGCCATTGTGTTGATGCGCTCAACGTATATGTCTCTGATTGGCCATTGTGTTGATGCGCTCAACATATATGTCTCTGATTGGGCATTGTGTTTATGCGCTCAACATATAAGTCTCTGATTGGCCATTGTGTTGATGCGCTCAACATATATGTCTCTGATTGGCCATTGTGTTGATGCGCTCAACATATATGTCTATAATTGGCCATCGTGTTGATGCGCTTAACATATATGTCTATAATTGGCCATCGTGTTGATGCGCTCAACATATATATCTCTGATTGGCCATTGTGTTGATGCGCTCAACAAATATGTCTATAATTGGCCATTGTGTTGATGCGCTCAACATACATGTATCTGATTGGCCATTGTGTTGATGCGCTCAACATATATGTCTCTGATTGGCCATTGTGTTGACGCGCTCAACATATATGTCTCTGATTGGCCATTGTGTTGATGCGCTCAACATATATGTCTCTGATTGGCCATTGTGTTGATGCGCTCAACATATATGTCTATAATTGGCCATTGTGTTGATGCGCTCAACATATATGTCTCTGATTGGCCATTGTGTTGACGCGCACAACATATATGTCTCTAATTCGCTATTGTGTTGACATGCTCAACATATATGTCTCTGATTGGCTATTGTGTTGATGCGCTCAACAAATATCTCTATAATTGGCCATCGTGTTGATGCGCTCAACATATATGTCTTTAATTGGCCATTGTGTTGATGCGCTCAACATATATGTCTCTGATTGTCCATTGTGTGGACGCTCTCAACATATATGTCTCTGATTGGCTACAATGATCAACACTTTAAAAACATGTTGTCTTTGACGCTCTTCACTGAGCGCTTACACAGATACACACAGGAGCGTTTGAAAGCGACATCTATCAACGGATATATTAGGGATCCGCTGATGGCGTCTGCTTTTAAACGCTCCTGTGTGCATCTGTGTAGAAATGCAGAGCATCATCTCGCGGTGAAGAGCATCAAAGATGTCATTGAGCGCATCAACAAAATGGCCAATCAGAAGTGTTTAAGAATCCAAATTCAATCCAGCACTCAAAATGCTAGAGGGAAATGCTGAGGTCGTCACATTTTTAAATTTCAGTACAGACTTGGTACCATAGTCGGTACTTTTTGACAACTCTAGTCAAGGCTGTTGAAATGGAAACCAACTTGCACAGCACAACCAGTGGAAGAATTCAGGGAAACTCATGATGTGTTCATACGATTCGATTAAACCGAACTCTGGTGTGATTGCTCTGTTAGTGCAGTTCATTTGAGCAAGTGTGATTGCTGCCATCTGAACCAAACAAGCGTTTCCAAACAAACTCCGGTACGGTTCAGAGTTCAACAAGTGCATTTAGTGCAGACAAACAGAATTGTTTTAGATCTTTGGTAAGTTCTGCTGCAAAATATACGTAAAAAAGGCATTTTTTTATGTTCGGTGTTAAAAATGACAGTGTAAATACTTAGCAAATCAGGACTAAAACTTATTTATTTATTTGGTCCAGACCAAAAGAACCAAGAGATCCAAACTACAAGTGTGAACACATTGCATTCAAGGTATACATTTTATCAGTCGTGGCACTGCTCTACTGTACAGGGGAAACAAACAATAAAAGTGATTCAACATGATTCGTAACATTATTCTGTGTGTGATACGTGTTTGCTGACTCACAGTGGGATGTTGTAAGACACTCTCTGGGCTTTGATGAAGTCTTTCGGCTGGTGTTGGGCAATGACGTGCCAGCTAACCCCATTATTGACGCTGTACTGGAGAAGCACGGCCCGGTCCACGGTATCGGCCTGATCCAGAGCAGTGTTACAGCTGTCTGTTTGAGACACACTGCCTATCTGTAGCACGAACATGATCTTACTGGAGGAGAGAGATGAGCAGAGGATGGTGGCTCACGGTGTTAAAACACATGAAAACAAATGGATGTCTTGAGCAGTGTTGGGGAAACTCATTACAAGTAACTTGAGTTACGTAATCAGATCACTTTTTGCAAGTAAATAGTAAAGTAATGCATTACTTTTAAAATTGACAACAAAATATCTGAGTTACTTTTCTAATAAGTAACACAAGTTACTTTGTTTTCCCCTTTATTGCCTGACAGCTCTTCTGTCCTCATGTTGATATAAATCGAAGTACAGAGGCGTTGTGTGCAAACATGATGGGTTATTGTAGTTCTAGACTAAATGTGAGAGTGGATTTACTCATCTCACTTGCACAAAAAAAGATTAAATATTCTTAAAAATGAATAAAATCAGTGAAATGCAGAATCAGAGTACTATGCAAACCTCAAATAACTAAATATGTTAAACAAAACATACATTTTTGTGTATTTAATCTCACTTTATTGACCAAAGTACTTGCTTCTGACCTTTTTCAGTTAAAACCATAAGCAAAAATGACTATATTTATTTATTGGGAGAGTAAGTGTTAAAACATTTTCTCCTGCATCCTCTTCTTCTGTTACCCAGAACAGCAGCAGCTGAAAGGTTTGTTTGAACGGCACCCTATACTGTATTCTACTGTACTCTACCGTACTCTACTGTATTCTACTGTACTAAACTCACCGTACTCTACTGTATTCTACTTTACTAAATTCACCGTACTCTACTGTATTCTACTGTACTGAATTCACCGTACTCTACTGTATTCTACTGTACTGAACTCTACTGTATTCTACTGTACTGTACTCTACTGTATTCTACTGTACTCTACTGTACTCTACCGTACTCTACTGTATTCTACTGTACTTTATTGTATTTAACTGTACTCTGCTGTATTCTACTGTACTCTACTATATTCTACTGTATTCTACTGTATGGGATTGTATTCTACTGGACTCTACTGTATGCGATTGTATTCTACTGTATGCTATTGTATTCTACTGTACTCTACCATACTCTACTGTACTCTACTATATTCTACTATACTCTACTGTATTATACTGTACTCTACTGTATTCTACTGTACACTATTGTATTCTACTGTACTCTACCGTACTCTACTATACGCTACTGTATTATACTGTACTCTACTGTATTCTACTGTACTGAATTCACCGTACTCTACTGTATTCTACTGTACTGAACTCTACTGTATTCTACTGTACTGTACTCTACTGTATTCTACTGTACTCTACTGTACTCTACCGTACTCTACTGTATTCTACTGTACTTTATTGTATTTAACTGTACTCTGCTGTATTCTACTGTACTCTACTATATTCTACTGTATTCTACTGTATGGGATTGTATTCTACTGGACTCTACTGTATGCGATTGTATTCTACTGTATGCTATTGTATTCTACTGTACTCTACCATACTGTACTCTACTATATTCTACTATACTCTACTGTATTATACTGTACTCTACTGTATTCTACTGTACACTATTGTATTCTACTGTACTCTACCGTACTCTACTATACGCTACTGTATTATACTGTACTCTACTGTATTCTACTGTACACTATTGTATTCTACTGTACTCTACCGTACTCTACTATATTCTATTGTTCTCTACTGTACAGGAGTAAATCAGCATTTCCTTCAGTCTGAGGCTTATTATTTCACTTTTCATGTGAAAGGTTCTTTACATTTGCCCAAAAATATAACTTGTTGGTATAAAAAAACAAGCTCAGCCAAGGTGAAAAAAAGTAACGCAAAAATAACGTAACGCATTACTTTTCTAAAAAAGTAACTAAGTAACGCAATTAGTTACTCTTTAAGGGAGTAACACAATATTGTAATGCATTACTTTTCAAAGTAACTTTCAACAACACTGGTCTTGAATGTATTTTCTGCTGTACCTGGCGCGGGTCAGATCCAGAGGTCTAGTGATGGCCTGTCTCATCTTGCAACCGTTGAAGTACAGAGAGTCTCCATGAGCGTGAGGAGAAAGCTGACCGCATCCACTGCCCACTCCACCACCCTGAATCTCACTCCAGCTCTCCGGAGACACCGAGCCCGACTCAAAATTATCCTTGATCGAGCTGGGCAGTTCAGTGCTGGACAGAGAGCAGTCGTCACCTGAGAAAGACAAGACCCGGTCCTGTTGGTTCTGTCGTACTGGAAACATCATGGAATCACAGAGTCAGAGAAAACTGATACACACCATGATGGCCTTCATCGCAGATGCAGACGGGTCCGCTGGTACAGTACCCATGACCACTGCACAGACCGGGACACGCTTCCCCGATGTACACGTGATCCACACCCCAGCTGGAGCGCTCACCGGCCGCCTCGTGCTGAATCCAGCGGAACTGAGTCGCACTGGACACACGCACGCAAACACACACACACACACACACACACACACACACACACACGCACACACACACACACGCACACACACATACAGAGACAGAGACAGAGATTCAGACTGATTCACCAATCAGAGCACAGTGTGCTTTTCAGGAGGAGGGGCTTCATAGAGACAGGAAGTAAACAGAGCGTTACTGACAGACTGGGAAGAGAGGAACCGCAACAATGGAGAATATGAGAAAAATAATCAACATTCAAGCCTGAAAACAACATCAAGACTCTGTAACAGGGCATAATATGGCTGTAAGGGATCATTTATAGGGACCCAATAAGCCGTACCCAGAAGACACATGGTCAGGCAGCTGAATGGTGACTCTGGTCCAGGCCGAACTGTTGACAGGACTGTAGATCGTGGACTCGTGGAACTGGAAAGGGGAACAACCCATGTTGTTGACGGATGATGGGAGACAGGCGGACTGGACTAACTGCCAGATGTCTGACCTGTGAAACACAAGCATTTTATTACTAGATAACATGTTACATCTTACTTTCTATTTCTACACTGTATACAAACAAACGTGTAAAATGGAAATAACAATGGCTGCAAACTGCAGTGACTCTGCAGATGACTCGATCCGCGGTTTTAGCCAACGTTCCCTTTAAGCTATGGAAATATTATTTCAGAATGCTCTCTGAATGTACAAAACGTCTTTACAAAAACGAAATGTTTTACAAATTTATTTTCTTGGTTACATGAATGTTAAAGGTGTATGTAGTATGTGCATTATGGGAACGTAACTTTTGAATACTCTCTGAACGTACTGAAACAAGTAGCATCATTTAAAAAATGTTTATTAAACACCAGATAACTTTGAATGAATGTTCTAATAACGTTACTGGAAGAGCTTTTGTTCATAACTTGACATCCTATGCTTACAAAAATGAAATTGCAAGGCTTTGCAACGAGTACATAAGATGATGCATCGAGATCAGCGTCTGGACTGTCCGGGATGTGTTTGAATGAAAGCAAACACACACACACACACACACACACACACACACACACACACACACACACACACACACACACACACACATACACTCACCGGGCATCCTTCCTGTACTGTAGAAGCACTGAATGATGATCATCACATCTGTCTGCCTCACAGCCGACCACAATCTAAAGTGGACAAAGACCCGTGTCACTGCATACACACGCGTGTTTATACGAGAAACCTGAGTGACATCAATCATCTTGAGCTCGAACCTTGAACTGTAGGATGTATCCAGGCTGAACGATGAGT
>CM060633.1:677500-750000 GCA_030578275.1 Meda fulgida | reverse complement strand
TATTGGTTGAGCCAACCCTGAAAGGCTGGACCTTTCTCAGGTCCAGATTAATTGATTGTAATATTAATTTAGCTACATCAAATGAATCCAATTAACTGACCCAAATATTCATAATTAATCATAAAAAGTTATGAGTTATTATTAATATTTCCCCATTTGAGCTAACTTGTTACAAGATAAAAGATTGATTTCAGATTTCAGAACTGTTTTAAAATCGTACCTGTTTGTATCTTATAATCCAACAGTCACAAAATGGCAGCATCTGTGTCTGTATTACATTGAATGAATGAATGAATGAGGCATTTATATAGTGCTTTTCTTATATGTACTGTACACCCAAAGCGCTTTACATTGCAGTCAGGGGATCTCTCCTCAACCACCACCAGTATTATGCTTTGGAATGTCGTGAAGTAAAAGTTTTCCAAAATAAAAATACTCAGATAAAGTTAATTTAAGTAAACTTAAGCCCAGTATAAAAGTAGAAATACTGTTCCTGTCCACCACTGGAAACGGTGTGTAAACCAACGGCAACAGGTGTGTGTCAGTGAGCGTTTACCTTGAACTGCATGACCCAGCCTTTGGCAGGAAGTATGTCGTGTGTGACGGCGTAAACTTCCTGTCCGTCAGTGTTTCCACACACCATCACTCCGTCTGGAGAACTGCAGAAGCGCTTGACGGAGCAGTCTTCAGAAAACAGCCAGTGATCACTCACTGAAAGGAAACAGATTCAAGTGAACATGTGTGCTGTCTATAGAGAGTTACGCCCATGACCCCTGTCATATTCGTACCAAAAGTCTCCTCGTGATGCGGTGTAGCGCTGGTGTGTGTGCCGTCGGCCGGCGCTCGCTCGTGACTGGGCAGAGCTACTCCTCCAAACGTGTCTGAGATCTGCGCGTGAGCGTCTGAGCCGGAGATCAGCACATTATCCAGAGCCCAGTCGCTGCGATCGGCCCCGTCGTGCTGAGGCTGCCACCAGCGGATCCGAACGCCCTCGACCCGAGCCTCAGCCGGAAGCAGCACGTTCACAAACCTGCGGGAGAACAGATCACACAACTATCAAACTAGTTTGTGAAACAGTGTATATACGATAACTCCGTCACGCAGTACAGTTGTTCGCTGAACTGTTGGCATGTGAGCTCATTAAGCTTGTGTTTAATTCAGTGAGTAAAGCAGAGATCAACACTGAGCTTGGGATTTTAAGAATGGAGATTGGCTTGATTCCGGTCTAGACTCACTCAGGCTTGCTGTACTGGTCGTAGAAGATCTCGGTCAGCAGACTCCAGATGATCCCAGCGTTCCTACTGAACTCCAGCAGAACGCCCTGGTTGCGGCCGCTCGGCGCGATCATACAGCCGTACATGAAGTAGAACTGGATGAATTCAGCACTGGTCAGATTCAGATCCACCGTCACCAGCTGACGAGAGCAGCTCTGGCCATCAGACAAACAACAGCCGTGAGAACACACTTCATCAGCGCAACACTGGCACTGTGCTGGAACATGTTTCATTCTCACAGGAAAACATTTGCTTCTATGGCTTTTCATTGTTGATATTTGAAGCTGGATTTTATCTCAATGTTTGATATTTTTATTTGATGTTTTACACTGTCTGTATTTTTTACAGACTGTATCTCAGCTAACAGGGAACGTTCTGTCAAGGTTCTCTCAAAGCTATGATCAAACGTTCCTCCAGTAACATTAATAGAATGTTCGTTCACTGTTAGCTGGTCTTTAATAATGTTCTCAAAACGTTAGAACAAAAACAAAGTTTATACATCTTTCTTGAAATTTTGTTTTTGAAATGTTTAAGTTGATGTTTGTGAAACATTTTTAAATGTAACTACTAGTTTCAGAACATTCAGAGGACAAAAGTAATGTTAGAGTAATGTTTGAAGAATGATACAATGTAACATTCCCTTAATGTTCACATAACCAGGAAAAAAAAATTGTCAGCTGGGACAGTCCTTTGGTTTACAGTGTGGTTTAAAAGGCTCTATGAATAAACTAGACTTGACACTTGAGATAGACCGTTAGACAGACAGACAGATTTTTATGGAAATAAAGTTTTTCTGAATAAACTCATAAGATATCTGAGATGGAGTTGCTCCGAGGCATTAGAGACACGACTGTCTGCAGGAAGATTTCACGCTCTGATGAAAGTAAAATTGAGCTTTTGTGCCTCATCGAGAAGCTGGAGAACATCGTCCCTACGGAGGAGGACAGCAGGGACACGGAACTCATAAAGACACAATGAAAAATGGATAAACTAAAAAGCCTTAGAGGAAAACAAGCAGCAATCCGCAATTCTCCTGGGACACAATCTTCAGGAAAATAAGGACTTCGCTGACGGTTGAACTGCGGGAGCTGGAATACTCGTGAAGTCTGTGTTTTGTTTTTAGTTTTCATCTATACTTGGTAAATTGCCAAATTCTCACTTCATGACCCAGCTAACAAAAACTAAGTTTTGATAACTTTCACATTAAGTTATGAAAATTTTATTTCTGAATGTTTAAAATGTCCAGTTTTTAAATATATTCTTTCGTGTTCATAACTTTGAGAGAACCTTGCCCGAATATTCCCTGTAAGATACAGGGCTCTATCACACACCCAGTTCAGTTTTTCTGCTTGCAAATTCCTCCAGGTAAATGGCGAATCCGCCATGGCGCTAGCGCAACTGGCTTTTAAAGGGAATGGGAGATGAGACTCTGATTGGTTTATTGCACATCACACCTAAACACACACCCATTACTCATTAAGAGAATAGAGACGACCCTTTTAGACCAGAGCCGGGAAAGCCGACCATTTTTCCCGTCGTTAAACTCGCAAAAGTGGATTCAGACGCACTAAGTGCACGTGCGCCGTGCGCTTAGATCGTTAAAATAGGGCCCACAGTTATTTTGTGTCGACTGTGAGAAACTTAAGATTTATTCAAACTGAAGGTGATTGATGGAGGGAGGGATGGAGGGAGAGATGGAGGGATGGAGGGAGATATGAAAGGATGGAGGGAGGGTTTTACCCCGCTGAAGTGCAGGGCTGACCCTGAGGCCACGGCTCCACAGACGCTGCTGATCTTGCCGCCGGTCAGCAGGTGCCAGTGATTGAGCGCCGGGGCTCGACTGAAACTGTCCTTCAGCTGGACGGGGAGAGACACCAGTGGCTCGTCGCAGAACTCACCTCCCCATTCGGGGTCACATCTGAAAGAGAAGAGACCTGAGACTAAGCTGAGACTGAGACATGACTGAGACTGAGCTGGGACTGAGACGAGACTGAGACAAGACTGAGACTGAGCTGAGACTGAGCTGAGACTGAGACGAGACTGAGACATGACTGAGACTGAGCTGAGCTGAGACTGAGACAAGACTGAGGCTGAGCTGAGACTGAGACAAGACTGAGCTGAGACTGAGACGAGACTGAGACAAGACTGAGGCTGAGGCTGAGACTGAGACTGAGCTGAGACTGAGACAAGACTGAGCTGAGACTGAGCTGAGGCAAAGACTGAGACTGAGCTGAGACTGAGGCTGAGACTGAGCTGAGTCTGAAACTGAGCTGAGACTGAGACTGAGCTGAGGCAAAGACTGAGACTGAGCTGAGCTGAGACGAGACTGAGACTGAGCTGAGCCAGAGACTGAGACTGAGACTGAGTTGGACTTACACACAGGAGCTCTGTCTACATCGGCCGTGTCCGGAGCACATGTCGGCACAGCCGTCTCCGATGTACAGGTTATCCAGAGCCCATGTCTGCTGCTTATCGAAGGGCGCCGGCTGCAACCAGCGGAAGCGTGTGGCTGTGGACCTGAGCATTCGCCACAAAAGAAGATCAACAAACTCTCAGTTCAAGTGTTTTCTTTCTCACACCGTGTACTAACCAGACTCGATAAAAGGAGTCTTTTCCATATTGATCAGAGTTTTTCTCCAACCACGAGGCAAAACGAGCCACAGCGGTTCTATTTCTGCGACGGCGATCGCGGCTGAAACAACAACATACAAATACGACAATGATAATCTCAGGGACTGACCGGTAAACTGTCACCCCTAATTAACAAACTAATTAGCTGTAATTCATGTGAGTGTTTTTCAAAGAGACACTCAACAGATTATTGGAGAAGTGAAAGAACATCAGAAAATGAAAGTGTAAAAAAATTATTAATGTAAACCCAATGCACTAAACAAAACATTTATTTTATATAAAATATGATTTGCTGTGATTTGTGATTGATTTGGTTGCGAGTGCAGTGTGTTTGCAGAGAGACTCCGCCCACACTCTCTTCTGATTGGCTGTGATTTTGGATTGATTTTGTCACATCTCGTAGTCGCGTCGCATCTGGTTAGGACACAGTGTTAGATATCATTGATGTAAGTGCAAGTGTGTATATGTGTGGGTGTGTGTGTGTTTACCTGGCGTAGTGTGGTATGGGTAAAGTAACTCTGCCCCACTTGTTGTAAGTATCTGACACCAACAACCTCTGCAGTGTGTAAGAAGAGCAATGTGGACTTGTGGGTAAACAATCCCGGACCAGTGGCAGCCACGTGAGACCCAGATCCAGAGAGTACTCGAGCTCGACCGCTGCGAACACATGAACACACACACACACCCGTCAGAGCAAAGCCTTCTGCACGACACACACACAGAACCTCGCTGGCGTCAGTGACCTACTGTAGCAGGACGAGGAGACCGAGCAGGAGGCCGAGAAGTCGAACTGGACGAAGGCATCGGGGCCCAGGCTGATGTCGGTGGTGATGGCGTAGCGAGTGTTTGATTTCTCGATGAAGGCGAAGGCTTCTCCGTCAGAGCCACACACTGGCATCCGCGTGCCACCCGGGTGAAGCAGCCACGAGCGGGTATTAGTGGAGGAGAAGTCGTCCTCCAGCGGCCCCCAACCACTGGCACTGCCACCCACCACCAGCTGCACACACACACACACACACGTCACAACAGGCTGCTGAGACACAGGCCAGACTGAGCGCACGTTTACTGGCGGAGCCTCGCAAAATCATCAACAAAACAGTGAAACAGTGAAATATTATCATAATGTAAATCAGCTGTTTTCTATGTGAATATCTAGTAAAGTGTAATTTATTCCTGTGATCAAAGCTGAATTTCAGCATCATTACTCCAGTCTTCAGTGTCACATGATCCTTCAGAAATCACTCTAATATGAGGATTTGATGCTCAAGAAACATTTATGATAAATATAAGTGTTGAAAACAGTTGGAAAACGTGGAAACATTTTTGTGATGCATTACCATTCAAAGATTTGTGGTAAGAAAGAAGAACAAATTATCAAAAGTGACATTAAAGACATTTGTAATGTTACAAGGATTGTTACAAAGATTCTATTTCAAACAAATGCAGAAATGAAGAATCCTGTTTTCAACACTGATAATAATCATAAATGTTTCTTGAGCATCATATCATCATATTAGATTGATTTCTGAAGGATCATGTGACACTGAAGACTGGAGTAATGATGCTGAAAACTCAGCTTTGATCACAGGAATAAATTACACTTTACTAGATATTCACATAGAAAACAGCTGATTTACATTATAATAATAATTCACTGTTTTACTGCATTTTAAATCAAATAAATGATCTAAAAGATTTCTGACTTTTGACCAGTAATGTGTAATGGAGTAAAATTAGAAAAATGGTCTGAATGCCTTTGCAATATTTAATATAGTGTGAATGAGTGTGTTGCAGTTCTGTCTCAGCTCTTTACTTTATCAATGACCCAGGGACTGTGGAAGTGTCCGTTCTCAGAGGGCTGCCACCACCGCAGGCGTGTCTCCGGGGTCCGGGCCCTCAGAGGGATCTCAAGGGCCACCAGGTGAGCCTGGTTACTGCTGTTACTGTAGAGGAACTCCTGAAGAAGAGTCCAGGCAAGGCCTCCGTCGGTGGAGAACTGCAGCAGCACCGGCTGCGAGCGCGGGTCCGGGGACACCTTCCCACAGCCCAGCCTCAGGAAGAACTGGATAAACCTGTGGTGGGGACACATTTGAACAGATCTCACTCTACTATAGCATACAAATATGTTTGCATATATTGAGGAAACATGCTAATTCCACATATTCGTTTCTCTGAAAAACACTTCTACAGCCAGTTATTTTATTTTGAAATATGCGTTTCCAGTTTTGCCAATTTTCATTGTCCATCGTGCTCGTTCTTGTTGCGTGTGCTCAATCTGGCGACCCGTGTGAGCGTCGAGTCTGAGGAGGCGGGAGAAACCACGATCTCCGACATTTTGAATTAGACTGCAGTACCTATCTCGACCACTAGCCTGGATGCCAGCCGAGTTTTGCCCCGCCTACAACATTTGAGGATGGGAAGTTTGGTCTGGACTTGATCCGTTGTGAAGCAAGTATTCCCGAACCAAAGCTGTTCGGACCAATCAAATTTGTCAGGATTGTCTTTATACGATGATGGACAGATGATGGACAGCAACGTAATCATCCACGTCACCAAAGAGCGCTTGGGTTGAGTTTGTTTACAACAGAGAATGGCTCCGCTGGAGAATGTAGATGTAGATTCAGCCATCGCGTCTGTTATAGAAGATGTAGACAGCGCATTCATTTTAAAAGAGGAACAGAGAACCGCGATCAAAGCATATGCGTCGCCCAATATGCGTCACTTACTCCGCTGGAATGGAATGAGGCATTTATACTCCGTTGCTCTGATTGGTTGCTCTGAAGTCTATCCAATTGAGTGCAGAGGCATTTTCTTTCCTGGTTCGGTTGAAAAAAGCCCCATAATCACAGCCCAGTGGAGCAGTATCAGACTCACACTCTGACTAGCATCTGAGTATGACGACGTCAGGCTATATTTCCACTACTAGTTGTCATTCTTCCTGACTGCACCTTTAATAATAGTGTGAGACATGTTTTTGGTGGTGAGTCTTGTGTGTTTGTGGAATACCTCGCATTAGACAGGTCCAGATCCAGCGTCTCCAGCATCCGCAGGCCGTCCTCACTGAAGAACAGGTGGTTCCCGCTGGTGGTGATGCCACACTTTCGGGAAGGTTTTCCTCCACTCATCAACCTGAAATGTTCAGACTCCAAAACTCCACCTGTGAGAAAATCAATGCAGATACATTCGCTATAGTCAAGCTTGAGGAGATCTGTTCTAGAGGACATCTGATCTTGAGAAAATATGTTCTAGAGGAGTGTTCTTGAGGAGATCTGTTCTAGAGGAGATCTGTTCTACAGGAGATCTGATCTAGAGGAGTGTTCTAGAGGAGGTCTGTTCTAGAGGAGATCTGATCTTGAGGAGATCTGTTCTAGAGGAGGTCTGTTCTAGAGGAGTGTTCTAGAGGAGTGTTCTAGAGGAGATCTGTTCTAGAGGAGATCTGTTCTAGAGGAGGTCTGTTCTAGAGGAGGTCTGATCTAGAGGAGATCTGATCTTGAGGAGATATATTCTTGAGGAGATCTGTTCTAGTGAAGATCTGATCTAGAGGAGTGTTCTAGAGGAGGTCTGTTCTAGAGGAGTGTTCTAGAGGAGATCTGTTCTAGAGGAGATCTGTTCTAGAGGAGATCTGATCTTGAGGAGATCTGTCCTAGAGGAGGTCTGTTCTAGAGGAGGTCTGTTCTAGAGGAGATCTGATC
This sequence comes from Meda fulgida, assembly GCA_030578275.1. Taxonomy (NCBI): domain Eukaryota; kingdom Metazoa; phylum Chordata; class Actinopteri; order Cypriniformes; family Leuciscidae; genus Meda; species Meda fulgida. Next base: position 742,403 of record CM060633.1, on the reverse strand, counting down.
TTGAGGAGATCTGTTCTAGAGGAGATCTGTTCTAGAGGAGGTCTGTTCTAGAGGAGATCTGTTCTAGAGGAGATCTGATCTTGAGGAGATCTGTTCTTGAGGAGATCTGTTCTAGAGGAGATCTGATCTTGAGGAGATCTGTTTTAGAGGAGATCTGATCTTGAGGAGATCTGATCTTGAGGATATCTGATCTTGAGGAGATCTGTTCTTGAGGAGATCTGTTCTAGAGGAGATCTGTTCTAGAGGAGATCTGATCTTGATGAGATCTGTTCTTGAGGAGATCTGATCTTGAGGAGATCTGTTCTTGAGGAGTGTTCTAGAGTGTTCTAGAGGAGATCTGATCTTGAGGAGATCTGTTCTTGAGGAGATCTGTTCTAGAGGAGTGTTCTAGAGGAGATCTGATCTTGAGGAGATCTGTTATAGAGGAGGTCTGTTCTAGAGGAGATCTGTTCTTGAGGAGATCTGTTCTAGAGGAGGTCTGTTCTAGAGGAGATCTGATCTTGAGGAGATCTGTTCTAGAGGAGGTCTGTTCTAGAGGAGATCTGATCTTGAGGAGATCTGTTCTAGAGGAGATATATTCTAGAGGAGGTCTGTTCTTGAGGAGATCTGTTCTAGAGGAGGTCTGTTCTAGAGGAGATCTGATCTTGAGGAGATCTGTTCTAGAGGAGGTCTGTTCTAGAGGAGATCTGATCTTGAGGAGATCTGTTCCAGAGGAGGTCTGTTCTAGAGGAGATCTGATCTTGAGGAGATCTGTTCTAGAGGAGGTCTGTTCTAGAGGAGATCTGATCTTGAGGAGATCTGTTCTAGAGGAGATTTGTTCTAGAGGAGATCTGATCTTGAGGAGATCTGTTCTTGAGGAGATCTGTTCTAGAGGAGTGTTCTAGAGGAGATAGTCTGTCTGTTAGTGAAGATTCAATTGTATCTTTCTGCAAACATTACTTCTGAAACAAGTAGTAACATATTAGATGAACATCCAAATGAAACTTAAAAGTCCCCCTGTGGTGAAAATCCAGGTTTTAATGTTGTTTATGTGTCTATGTGGTGTTTTTAATACGCTTTAAGACAAAGCATGTGTAGATTCTAAAGTCGACAGCATTGCTGAGTATTTTCTGCTTAAAACTGCAGTGAACCAAAGACAGTCTCAAAAACACGGTTTGAAATCGCTGGTGTTTCTGACGTCACAAACGACCTTGTAACCAATCAGATCAACGTGTGCTCGTCAACCAGTGGACTCCTCCTGAGTGGAGACGGGGCTCATTTGCATATTCATAGAACCGCGCATACTAAATGAGGTAAGGGTGTCGAGTTACATTCAAGATATTTTAAGCCATGAAGACAATTTTTCAAGGTAAATAAGTTTAAATATGTCATTTTAGTGATCAAAGATGAGATTTAAGGGATAAAATGATTGACTACTTTCATGAACAATTTTTATGTAATGTTTTTGTTTTAACGTTTTGAGAACATTATTAAAGACTAGATAACTTTGAACAAACATTCTATTAACATTACTGGAAGTGAGTTTGTTCATAACTTTGAGAGAATCTTGGGAGAACGTTCCCCATTAGCTGGTTTTGTGTGAAATACTATGACCAATGTAGTTACATGACAAGTTACGTGAGTTACATAGTAACAAGCAAAGTAACGCATGAATAAGAATAACTAATGTTACTTTATTTTCTCATTTATTGACTGGCTTTGCATTTCCTTCAGCTTTAGGCTTATTCATCTCACTTTTGATGTGTAAAGGCCTTTATATTGAACATTTTACTTTTTTTTTATATCAAAAAACAAACACGCGAGTCCAGCCCAGGTGAGAAAAAGTAAGGCAAAAGTATAGTAATGCCTTACTTTCAATAAAAAGTAATTAAGTAACACAATTTGATTCTGTATTAGGGAGTAACGCAATATTGTAACACATATCTTTTAAAAGAAAACTTCCCCCAACAATGATTATAACTCTATTCTTATAAACGTGTTTCAAATGCAAACACATCTTTGTGTTACTCACCTAACCACATTCATACAATAACAAAAATACTGTGCAACATCTGTTTGCTTCCTTACCTTCAAAATCCTCCTTCAGGAAATCTGGATTTGGCACATCTGGAACGGAGCAGTCGAAGCCGGAGAATCCTGCGTCGCAGATGCAGTGAGTGCCTCGAACACACACGCCGTGGCCGTGACACATGTTCTGGCACTGAGGGCCGATGTACACGTTGTCAAGGGCCCATGTGGACGGAGCCGCGCCGGCCGGGTAAAACCCCTGGAACCAGCGGAACCGCACTGATCTGAAGCATAGAAACACGGACACACTGAACACGCAGCAGTCGACAGTCAACACACACAGCACAGCACAGAGAACATGAGAAACACACACAGCCCAGCCCACAGAACACGAGAAACACACACAGCCCAGCACACAGAACATGAGAAACACGCACAGCTCACAGAACACGAGAAACACACAGAGCTCACAGAACACGAGAAACACACACAGCTCACAGAACACGAGAAACACACACAGCCCAGCGCACAGAACATGAGAAACACACACAGCCCAGCGCACAGAACATGAGAAACACACACAGCCTAGCGCACAGAATACGAGAAACCGAACAGCCCAGCGCACAGAACATGAGAAACACACACAGCCCAGCGCACAGAACATTAGAAACACACACAGCCTAGCGCACAGAATACGAGAAACACACAGAGCCCAGCGCACAGAACATGAGAAACAGACACAGCGCACAGACACGAATAACACACAAAGCCCAGCACACAGAACACGAGAAACACACCCAGCACACAGAACACGAGAAACACACACAGCGCACAGCGCACAGAACACGAGAAACACGCACAGCGCACAGAACACGAGAAACACACACAGCCCAGCGCACAGAACACGAGAAACACACACAGCCCAGCGTACAGGACACGAGAAACACACACAGCCCAGCACACAGAACATGAGAAACACACACAGCCCAGCGCAGAGAACACGAGAAACACACACAGCCCAGCGCACAAAACACGAGAAACACACACAGCCCAGCGCACAGAACACGAGAAACACACACAGCCCAGCACAGAGAACACGAGAAACACACACAGCCCAGCGCAGAGAACACGAGAAACACACACAGCCCAGCACACAGAACACGAGAAACACACACAGCCCAGCGCACAGAACACGAGAAACACACACAGCCCAGCGCAGAGAACACGAGAAACACACACAGCCCACCGCACAGAACACGAGAAACACACACAGCCCACCGCACAGAACACGAGAAACACACACAGCCCAGCGCACAGAACACGAGAAACACACACAGCCCAGCGCAGAGAACACGAGAAACACACACAGCCCAGCGCACAGAACACGAGAAACACACACAGCCCAGCGCACAGAATACGAGACACACACACACAGCCCAGCGCACAGAATACGAGAAACACACACAGCCCAGCGCACAGAACACGAGAAACACACACAGCCCAGCACACAGAACACGAGAAACACACACAGCCCAGCACACAGAACACGAGAAACACACACAGCCCAGTGCACAGAACACGAGAAACACACACAGCCCAGTGCACAGAACACAAGAAACACACACAGCCAAGCACACAGAACACGAGAAACACACACAGCCAAGCACACAGAACACGAGAAACACACACAGCCCAGCAAACAAAACTCGAGAAACACATACAGCGCACAGAACATGAGAAACACACACAGCTCACCGAACACGAGAAACACACACAGCCCAGCGCACAGAACACGAGAAACACACAGCGCACAGAACACGAGAAACACACACAGCGCACAAAACACGAGAAACACACACAGCCCAGCGCAGAGAACACGAGAAACACACACAGCCCAGCGCACAGAACACGAGAAACACACAGCGCACAGAACACGAGAAACACACACAGCGCACAAAACACGAGAAACACACACAGCCCAGCGCACAGAATACAAGAAACACACAGAGCCCAATGCACAGAACTAGAGAAACACACAGAGCCCAGCGCACAGAACACAAGAAACACACACAGCCCAGCACACAGAACACAAGAAACACACACAGCCCAGCGCACAGGACACGAGAAACACACACAGCCCAGCGCACAGAACACGAGAAACACACACAGCCCAGCGCACAGAACACGAAAAACACACACAGCCCAGCGCACAGAACACGAGAAACACACACAGCCCAGCGCACAGAACACGAGAAACACACACAGGACACAGAACACGAGAAACACACACAGCGCACAGAACACGAGAAACAAACACAGCTCACAGAACACGAGAAACACACACAGCACACAGAACACGAGAAACACACACAGCGCACAGAACACGAGAAACACACACAGCTCACAGAACACGAGAAACACACACAGCCCAGCGCACAGGACACGAGAAACACACACAGCCCAGCGCACAGAACACGGGAAACACACGCAGCCCAGCGCACAGAACATGAGAATCACACAGCCCAGCTCACAGAACACGAGAAACACACACAGCGCACAGAACACGAGAAACACACACAGTGCACAGAACACGAAAAACACACACAGCACAGTGCACAGAACACGAGAAACACACACAGCCCAGTGCACAGAACACGAGAAACACACACAGCGCACAAAACACGACAAACACACACAGCCCAGCACACAGAACACGAGAAACACACACAGCCCAGCGCACAGAACACGAGAAACACACACAGCCCAGCACACAGAACACGAGAAACACACACAGCCCAGTGCACCGAACACGAGAAACACACACAGCGCACAGAACACGAGAAGCACACACAGCGCACAGAACACGAGAAACACACACAGCCCAGTGCAGATAAACACGAGAAACACACACAGCCCAGCACACAGGACACGAGAAACACACACAGCCCAGCACACAGGACACGAGAAACACACACAGCCCAGCGCACAGAACACGAGAAACACACAAACACGAGAAACACACACAGCCCAGCACACAGAACACGAGAAACACACACAGCCCACAGAACACGAGAAACACACACAGCCCAGCGCACAGAACACGAGAAACACACACAGCCCAGCGCACAGAACAGTAGAAACACACACAGCCCAGCACACAGAACACGAGAAATTCACACAGCCCAGCGCACCGAACACGAGAAACACACAGAGCCCAGCACACAGAACACGAGAAACACACACAGCTCACAGAACACGAGAAATTCACACAGCCCAGCGCACCGAACACGAGAAACACTCACAGCCCAGCTCACAGAACACGAGAAACACACACAGCCAAGCTCACAGAACACGAGAAACACACACAGCCCAGCAGACAGAACACGAGAAACACACACAGCGCACAGAACACGAGAAACACTCACAGCCCAGCTCACAGAACACGAGAAACACACACAGCCCAGCTCACAGAACATGAGAAACACTCACAGCCCAGCTCACAGAACACGAGAAACACACACAGGCCAGCTCACACAACACGAGAAACACTCACAGCGCAGCGCACAGGACACAAGAAACACACACAGCCCAGCGCACAGAATACGAGAAACACACACAGCCCAGCGCAGCGCACAGGACACGAGAAACACACACAACCCAGCGCACAGAACACGAGAAAGACACACAGCCCAGCGCACAGGACACGAGAAACACACACAGCCCAGCGCAACGCACAGAACACGAGAAACACACAGAGCCCAGCGCACAGAACACGAGAAACACACACAGCCCAGCGCACAGAACACGAGAAACACACACAGCCCAGCGCACAGAACACGAGAAACACACACAGCTCACAGAACACGAGAAACACACACAGCCCAGCGCACAGAACACGAGAAACACACACAGCTCACAGAACACGAGAAACACACACAGCCCAGCGCACAGGACACGAGAAACACACAGAGCCCAGCGCACAGAACACGAGAAACACACACAGCCCAGCGCACAGAACACGAGAAACACACACAGCTCAGAGAATACGAGAAACACACACAGCCCAGCGCAGCGCACAGGACAAGAGAAACACACACAGCCCAGTGCACAGAACACGAGAAAGACACACAGCCCAGCGCACAGGACACGAGAAACACACACAGCCCAGCGCACAGGACACGAGAAACACACAGAGCCCAGCGCACAGAACACGAGAAACACACACAGCCCAGCGCACAGAACACGAGAAACACACACAGCTCAGAGAATACGAGAAACACACACAGCCCAGCGCAGCGCACAGGACAAGAGAAACACACACAGCCCAGTGCACAGAACACGAGAAAGACACACAGCCCAGCGCACAGGACACGAGAAACACACACAGCCCAGCGCACAGGACACGAGAAACACACACAGCCCAGCGCAGCGCACAAGACACGAGAAACACACACAGCCCAGCGCAGAGAACACGAGAAACACACACAGCCCAGCGCACAGAACACGAGAAACACACACAGCCAAGCGCACAGAACACGAGAAACACACACAGCGCACAGAACACGAGAAACACACACAGCTCACAGAACACGAGAAACACACACAGCCCAGCTCACAGAACACGAGAAACACACACAGGCCAGCTCACACAACACGAGAAACACTCACAGCGCAGCGCACAGGACACAAGAAACACACACAGCCCAGCGCTCAGAACACGAGAAACACACACAGCCCAGCGCACAGAACACGAGAAACACACAGAGACCAGCGCACAGAACATGAGAAACACACACAGCCCAGTGCACAGAACACGAGAAAGACACACAGCGCACAGAACATGAGAAACACACAGAGCCCAGTGCACAGAACACAAGAAACACACACAGCCCAGTGCACAGAACACGAGAAACACACACAGCACACAGAACACGAGAAACACACACAGCCCAGTGCACAGAACACTAGAAACACACACAGCGCACAGAACACTAGAAACACACACAGCCCAGTGCACAGAACACGAGAAACACACCCAGCCCAGCTCACAGAACACGAGAAACACACACAGTGCACAGAACACGAGAAACACACACAGCCCAGTGCACAGAACACTAGAAACACACACAGCGCACAGAACACGAGAAACACACAGAGCCCAGTGCACAGAACACTAGAAACACACACAGCCCAGTGCACAGAACACTAGAAACACACACAGCGCACAGAACACGAGAAACACACACAGCCCAGTGCACAGAACACTAGAAACACACACAGCGCACAGAACACTAGAAAGACACACAGCCCAGCGCACAGGACACGAGAAACACACACAGCCCAGCGCAGCGCACAAGACACGAGAAACACACACAGCCCAGCGCAGAGAACACGAGAAACACAAACAGCCCAGCGCACAGAACACGAGAAACACACACAGCCAAGCGCACAGAACACGAGAAACACACACAGCGCACAGAACACGAGAAACACACACAGCTCACAGAACACGAGAAACACACACAGCCCAGGGCACAGGACACGAGAAACACACACAGCCCAGCGCTCAGAACACGAGAAAGACACACAGCGCACAGAACACGAGAAACACACACAGCCCAGTGCACAGAACACAAGAAACACACACAGCCCAGTGCACAGAACACGAGAAACACACACAGCACACAGAACACGAGAAACACAAACAACCCAGTGCACAGAACACGAGAAACACACACAGCCCAGTGCACAGAACACTAGAAACACATACAGCGCACAGAACACTAGAAACACACACAGCCCAGTGCACAGAACACGAGAAACACACACAGCCCAGTGCACAGAACACGAGCAACACACACAGCCCAGTGCACAGAACACTAGAAACACACACAGCCCAGTGCACAGAACACTAGAAACACACACAGCGCACAGAACACGAGAAACACACAGAGCCCAGTGCACAAAACACGAGAAACACACACAGCCCAGTGCACAGAACACTAGAAACACACACAGCGCACAGAACACGAGAAACACACACAGCCCAGTGCACAGAACACGAGAAACACACAGAGCCCAGTGCACAGAACACGAGAAACACACACAGTGCACAGAACACGAGAAACACACACAGCCCAGCTCACAGAACACGAGAAACACACACAGTGCACAGAACACGAGAAACACACACAGCCCAGTGCACAGAACACTAGAAACACACACAGCGCACAGAACACGAGAAACACACAGAGCCCAGTGCACAGAACACGAGAAACACACACAGCCCAGTGCACAGAACACTAGAAACACACACAGCGCACAGAACACTAGAAACACACACAGCCCAGTGCACAGAACACGAGAAACACACAGAGCCCAGTGCACAGAACACGAGAAACACACACAGTGCACAGAACACGAGAAACACACACAGTGCACAGAACACGAGAAACACACAACGCCCAGCGCACAGGACACGAGAAACACACACAGCGCACAGAACACGAGAAACACACACAGCCCAGCGCACAGGACACAAGAAACACACACAGCCCAGCGCAGAGAACACGAGAAACACACACAGCCCAGCGCACAGAACATGAGAAACACACACAGCGCACAGAACACGAGAAACACACACAGCCCAGCGCACAGAACACGAGAAACACACACAGCGCACAGAACACGAGAAACACACACAGCCCAGTGCACAGAACACGAGAAACACACACAGTGCACAGAACACGAGAAACACACACAGCCCAGCGCACAGAACACGAGAAACACACACAGCCCAGCGCAGAGAACACGAGAAACACACACAGCCCAGCGCACAGAACATGAGAAACACACACAGCGCACAGAACACGAGAAACACACACAGCCCAGCGCACAGAACACGAGAAACACACACAGCCCAGCGCACAGAACACGAGAAACACACACAGCCCAGTGCACAGAACATGAAAAACACACACAGCGCACAGAACACTAGAAACACACACAGCCCAGTGCACAGAACACGAGAAACACACAACGCCCAGCGCACAGGACACGAGAAACACACACAGCCCAGCGCACAGAACACGAGAAACACACACAGCGCACAGAACACAAGAAACACACGGAGCCTAGCGCACAGAACACGAGAAACACACACAGCCCAGCGCACACAACCTGAGAAACACACAGAGCACACAGAACACGAGAAACACACACAGCCCAGTGCACACAACCTGAGAAACACACAGAGCACACAGAACACGAGAAACACACACAGCCCAGCGCACACAACCTGAGAAACACACAGAGCACACAGAACACGAGAAACACACACAGCCCATTGCACAGAACATGAGAAACACACACAGCCCAGCGCAGAGAACACTAGAAACACACACAGCGCAAAGAACACGAGAAACACACAAAGCCCAGTGCACAGAACACTAGAAACACACACAGCGCACAGAACACTAGAAACACACACAGCCCAGTGCACAGAACACGAGAAACACACACAGCCCAGTGCACAGAACACGAGAAACACACACAGTGCACAGAACTAGAGAAACAGACACAGCTCACAGAACACGAGAAACACACACAGCCCAGCGCACAGGACACGAGAAACACACACAGCGCACAGAACACGAGAAACACACACAGCGCACAGAACACGAGAAACACACACAGCCCAGCGCACAGAACACGAGAAACACACACAGCGCACAGAACACGAGAAACACACACAGCCCAGCGCACAGAACCTGAGAAACACACAGAGCACACAGAACACGAGAAACACAAACAGCGCACAGAACACGAGAAACACACACAGCGCACAGAACACGAGAAACACACACAGCCCAGCGCACAGAACACGAGAAACACACACAGCGCACAGAACACGAGAAACACACACAGCCCAGTGCACAGAACATGAGAAACACACACAGCCTAGCGCACAGAACACGAGAAACACACACAGCCCACAGAACACGAGAAACACACACAGCCCAGTGCACAGAACACGAGAAACACACACAGCCCAGTGCACAGAACACTAGAAACACACACAGCGCACAGAACACTAGAAACACACACAGCCCAGTGCACAGAACACGAGAAACACACACAGCGCACAGAACACTAGAAACACACACAGCGCACAGAACACTAGAAACACACACAGCCCAGTGCACAGAACACGAGAAACACACACAGCCCAGTACACAGAACACGAGAAACACACACAGCCCACAGAACACGAGAAACACACACAGCCCAGTGCACAGAACACGAGAAACACACAACGCCCAGCGCACAGAACACGAGAAATACACACAGCTCACAGAACACGAGAAACACACACAGTCCAGCGCACAGAACACTAGAAACACACACAGCCCAGCGCACAGAACACGAGAAACACACACAGCGCACAGAACACGAGAAACACACACAGCGCACAGAACACGAGAAACACACACAGCGCACAGAACACGAGAAACACACACAGCGCAAACACGAGAAACACACACAGCGCACAGAACACGAGAAACACACACAGCCCAGCGCACAGAACCTGAGAAACACACAGAGCACACAGAACACGAGAAACACACACAGCCCAGTGCACAGAACATGAGAAACACACACAGCCCAGCGCACAGAACACTAGAAACACACACAGCGCACAGAACACGAGAAACACACACAGCTCACAGAACACAAGAAACACACACAGCTCAGCGCACAGAACACGAGAAACACACACAGCTCACAGAACACAAGAAACACACACAGCTCAGCGCACAGAACACGAGAAACACAAACAGCCCAGCGCACAGAACACGAGAAACACACACAGCCCAGCACACAGAACACGAGAAACACACACAGCCCAGCGCACAGAACACGAGAAACACACACAGCCCAGCACACAGAACACGAGAAACACACACAGCCCAGCGCACAGAACACGAGAAACACACACAGCCCAGCGCACAGAACACGAGAAACACACACAGCTCACAGAACACGAGAAACACACACAGCCCAGCGCACAGAACACGAGAAACACACACAGCGCACAGAACATGAGAAACACACACAGCCCAGCGCACAGAACACGAGAAACACACACAGCCCAGCGCACAGAACACGAGAAACACACACAGCCCAGCGCACAGAACACGAGAAACACACACAGCTCACAGGACACGAGAAACACACACAGCCCAGCTCACAGAACACGAGAAACACACACAGCCCAGCGCACAGGACACGATAAACACACACTGCCCAGCTCACAGAACACGAGAAACACACACAGCCCAGCACACAGGACACGAGAAACACACACAGCCCAGCACACAGGACACGAGAAACACACACAGCCCAGCGCACAGAAAACGAGAAACACACACAGCCCAGCGCACAGAACACGAGAAACACGAGTGTAAACCGCAGACGAGGGTTGGCTGTTATCGAGTCTCAGCACTGGTGTCCCACTCACCCGCAGAGTCTCAGCTTCCCGAAGTGGATGATTTCTCTCCTCCATCCCTGAGAGGTTCCGGGATAGTAGACGCTGGCCGGGTGGAGTTGGGTGGAGCAGAGCGAGCTGAGCCGAGGGCCCCCGGCACACAGAGGAACCAGCAGATGCCATGTGGCCCCGAAGTCCCTGGAGAACTCCAGACGCACAGGGTTCAGCGAGGAGCTTTCCGTCGTGCAGCCCACATTGATCTACCACAGGAACCACAGTCATCACGTAACCCAGGCGCACCACACGTACACAATACAACAAAATAACTATCAATATAACAAACATTGGCCTTTAACACCACAGTCAAAGGCTCAGTTCATCATTTACTCGCCCTCACTTCGTCCCAAACCTTTCTTTTATCTCCAGAACATAAATTAAGATAATTTTAATGAAATCTGAGACATTTCTGTCCCTCCATTTAAACACTGCAAAAAATGCTTTCTTACTTTCTTATTTCTGTCTATTTTCCAGTCCAAATAGCAAAAAAAAACTTACATCAAGGAGCATTTACTAGAGAAGTAAAATGACCTGAGAAATTATATCTTGTTTTCTGAAAAAAAGAATAATTCTAAATTAAGTGATTTTTTTCTAAAAACAAGCAAACTTATCTGCCAATAGGGTAAGAAAAATAATGTTAATTCAAATGGAAAACAAGAAAAATAATCTTAATTTAAATAGAAAACAAGATTATTTTTCTTACCCCATTGACAGATCATTTTGTTTGTTTTAAGAAAAAATATCGGTTCGGGTTACTTGACTGTAACTCTGTTCCCTGAAAAAGCATAACGAAATGCTATGCTGCTTATAGCATTGGGAACGTCTTTAATCGTGACCAGCTGTGAGTATAGTGTGTAAACACGTCGATGGAATCGACCCGGAGGTAACCTCGGGTAGCCTCAGTCGATGACGTCATCGGCACGCACCCGCGACGCGAGGCTCACGTAGATGAGCCACAGGTGCATCGTCAGGATGTTTTGTCTGAAGAGCAGTCCTGTGACTTCATCAGCACAGCTAAGCAGCGCAGCATCTCGTTCCGCTTTTTCAGGGAACAGGGTTACAGTCAAGTAACCCGAACCGTTCCCGTTCAAAAGCTACAATTGATGCTGCGCTGCTTAGCGCATTGGGAACGAGAATACCCACGCCTGCTTGAAGGTGTCTGGACCCCTATGGTTGTGCAGGTGTGATCACAGACGCTAGACGCTAGCTTGTGAAGTCAACTCAAGGACATGAGAGCCCGGAGTGGCATGAACAGCCAAACTGTAAAATGTTTTGAATGTGTGTGGAGAGGACCAGCCTGCCACATCACAAACATTTTGTAAGGGGCTAGGCTAAGGCTAGGCCGAATGGAAGAACCCGAAATTGGTATGCTTCGCCCCCGAAAGCGAACCTCAGGAACTTCCTGTGTTGTGGCAATATTTGTATGTGAAAATATGCGTCCTTCAGATCGATCGTGACGAACCAATCGTGATGTTGAATTTGTTGAACATCTAACATTTCGCTGGAAACCGCTGCCCCCCGAAGCACCAAAGCTGGCGGAGATGGAGAGGTTTCGTGAGGGTAGCGGGATGGGGTGATTTCTGGATGTAATATGCGCCCCATCCCGCTTGGGGCTACCCCCACCAGACCGGGTGCCAGACAATCAGAACTTCCTCTTCTTATTGATGATAGTCCTGAGGTCTGGCTTGGGAGGTTGCTGAGCACGACGAGCCTGTCCCCAGTTTTTCTGAGGAGGAGCACGACTCGCCACACTCTGCTTCTTCACCTCCCAGGCTTTTGAAGGACCGGAGAGAGGTTGGGTGGCTGATGTCCCCTCCTCATGAGTGCAGCGAGGAAGAAACTGTACAAAAGCTTCCTCGTGTTTTTTAACCTCTCTGAACCTGCTGACGACGGTGTTGACAGAGTCGCCAAACAGGCCAGAGGGTGAGACTGGGGAATCCAACAGGAACACAACCTTTGTCTTTAATTCCTGTTAGATTAAGCCACATGTGCCTCTCCGTGCTGCCCAAAGCAGACATCGAACAGCCAATGGCACGGGCCATTTGCTTGGTTGCACGAAGAGACAGATCTGTGGCTCTCTGCAGCTCCGAGAAAGACTCCTCATCTATAGTGCTGCCGGCACTCAAATCCTTCAATAGGTCAGCCTGGTACGCCTGAAGCACTGCCATAGTGTGCAGCGCAGCACCAGCCTGACCTGCAGCCTGATAAGCTTTACCCACTAATGCTGATGTTATGCGCTTCGGTATCACGCGAGGGAACGTGCGGATCTGGTGATACAGCGAGCAAAAGAAAAGGACCCGTCTCTTGCTCATCACACAGATCCATGCGGGAGCATCATGTGGGTGCGGTCTGGAAATAGTTCAGACGAGAACGCAGCATTTTTACTGTGAACATTTCACAATGCTCGCACTCACCTTTCTCTAAAGCCAGAGCCGCATGCTCCTCCCCCAAACAAACAAAGCAGTAATCGTGTGTATCCAGCTCAGACATAGGACGGGAGCATGAAGGAACACAACGCCTACTCTGCTGTTGACTCATTTATTTTCTTTTTTGACTTTTTAAACTCTTTTAAGAGACTTATAAATATTTGAGAAATTATAATTTTCTGCACACTGCCAGTTGTAAACTCCTAACAAAGATCTGAGACAGATATAGTGAGAGAGAGATAGTTTTTGATGCACACATGCACAGAGTGATCTGAAGAAAAAAGATGATCCTAACGATGTACCCTCGGCCATCCTGTTCGCCACAACGTGTTTTCACACTATATTCACAGCTGGTCACAATTAAAGACGTTCCCAATGCGCTAAGCAGCGCAGCATCGATTGTAGCTTTTGAAAGGGAACTAAACATTCTTAAACCAAGATACATTTACTCGAGACGCAACATAACTGAAGATATGAATTCTTGTTTTCTAAAGGAAACTTCACAATTAAATGAGTTTGTGGTTAAAACAAGAAAAAATATCTGCCAATGGGGGTCAGAAAAATAAACCGAATTCTAAGAGAAAACTAGATTTTTCTGACCCCATTGGCAGATATTTGGGTTTCACTTTATTTTGATGGTCCCTTTAACACATTCTGTTGACTACAAGTAAGGTTGCACCTACATGTCAACTAACTATCATTAGAGTGTTAGTAGAGTATTAGTAGACTGGTAGGGTTAGGGTTAGAATAAGTTGACATGTAGTTGCATAGTTACTTATAGTCAGTAGACTGTCTGTTGGAGGACGATCACAATAAAGAGTTATCAGATATTAAGCAGACAGTCTACTAATACTCTAATGAGAGTTAGTTAGTTGACATGTAGTTGCAAAGTTACTTATAGTCACCAGAATGTTCAAAAGGGACCATCAAAATAGTGTTACTGATATTTGTTCTTGTTTTAAGCACAAATTAATTTAACTTTAATATTAACATCTAAAGTAAATATGTCTTGATTTCATAATGTCTAGATATTTTTACTGGACAATATAATAAAGATACTATGAAAGAAATTTATTTTACGATCTCTTGAATGTTTTGAAGCATCAGAGTTTTGGGTGAATAGACTTTCAACGGAGGCACATAAATATAAATGATCTTCATTTGTGTTGTGAAGATTAACGACAGTCTTCTGGGTTTGGAACAACAAAAGGGCGAGGAAATGATGACAGAATTAATTGAACGTTCATTTTTTGGTGAACATTCTCTTTCAGAAAGGGCTTTTAAATGCCAGCGTTGATCTCCCAGAGCTCTACCTCGAACTGGACGATGGTGTTCTCATTGACATCTATGTCTCTGGTGGTGATTGAGTGTTCCCCCAGATCACTGGACATGAACACCATGGCCGAGTCCTCTTCCCTGCAAACACAGAGGGTCACATGACTCCATACCTACACTCCATACACGCACTCCATACACACACTCTATACACAGTCCATACACACACTCCATACACACTCCATAAACGCACTCCATACACGCACTCAACACATGGACTCCACACAAGCACTCCACACACGCACTCCACACACGCACTCCACACACTCCACACACCCACTCCACACACGCACTCCACACACGCACTCCACACACGCACTCCACACACGCACTCCACACACGCACTCCACAAACGCACTCCACACATGCACTCCACACACGCACTGAACACATGCACTCCACACACGCACTGAACACACTCACTCCACACACGCACTCCACACACGCACTCCACACACGCACTCCACACACGCACTCCACACACTCCACACACTCACTCCACACACTCCACACACTCACTCCACACACGTACTCCATACACTCACACCACACACACGCACTCCACACACGCACTCCACAAACGCACTCCACACACGCACTCCACACACGCACTCCACACACGCACTCCACACACTCACTCCACACACGCACTCCACACACGCACTCCACACACGCACTCCATACACTCACTCCACACACTCACTCCACACACGCACTCCATACACTCACTCCACACACGCACTCCATACACTCACTCCACACACGTTCTCCACACACGTACTCCACGCATGCACTCCACACACTCACTCCACACACGCACTCCACACACGCACTCCACACACGCACTCCACACACGCACTCCACGCACGTACTCCACGCACGTACTCCACGCACGCACTCCACACACTCCACACACTCACTCCACACACTCACTCCACACACGCACTCCACACACTCACTCCACACACGTACTCCACACACACACTCCACACACGCACTCCACACACTCACTCCACACACTCACTCCACACACTCACTCCACACACGCACTCCACACACGCACTCCACACACGCACTCCACACACGTACTCCATACACATACTCCACACACACTCAATACACGCACTCCATACACGCACTCCACACACTCCACACACTCGCTCCACACACGCACTCCACACACTCCACACACGCACTGCACACACGCACTACACAAACACACACACACGCCCTCCACACACACACTCGGTATACACACTCCACACACACACTCCACTCACGCACTCCATACACGCACTCCACACACGCACTCCACACACGCACTCCATACACGTACTCCACACACGTACTCCATGCACGCACTCCACACACTCCACACACTCACTCCACACACGCACTCCATACACTCACTCCATACACGCACTCCATACACGCACTCCATACACGCACTACACACACGCACTCCACACACGCACTCCACACACTCACTCCACACACACATTCCACACACACTCCACACACTCACTCCACACACGCACTCCACACACTCACTCCACACACGGACTCCACACACGCACTCCACACACTCACTCCACACACGCACTCCACACACTCACTCCACACACGCACTCCACACACGCACTCCACAAACGCACTCCATACACTCACTCCACACACGCACTCCACACACGAACTCCACACACTCACTCCACACACGCACTCCACACACACTCCACACACTCACTCCACACACTCACTCCACACACACACTCCACACACTCACTCCGCACACTCACTCCGCACACGCACTCCGCACACTCACTCCACACACGCACTCCACACACGCACTCCACACACTCACTCCACACACTCACTCCACACACGCACTCCACACACGCACTCGGTACACACACTCCACTCACGCACTCCATACACGCACTCCACACACGCACTCCACACACATACAAATACACACTCCATACACACAATCCATTCACATGAATATTACATGAAATCAATAAAAAAAAGGATTTTAAATACAGAAATGTCGGCCCTCTGAAAAGTATAATCATGCATATGTATATACGAAATATATTAGTTTCACCTTTTAATTTGAATTACTGAAATACACAAACTTTTGCACGACATTCAAATTTTTCGACTGTCACCTGTAGATGAGTAAAATGACATAAAATATGAAGTCTTGTTTTCTGGGGAAATAAATAAAAGTGAGTTGATGCTTAAAAAAAGCACAATTATCTGCTAATGGGGAAAGAAAAATTATCTTAATTCAAACAGAAACAAGATTATTTTTCTTTGCCCATTGGCAAATAATTTTGCTTGTTTTAAGCAAAAACTCACTTAAATTTTATTTATTTCCCCAGAAAACAAGACTTAATATTTTATGTCATTTTACTCATCTAGTAATTGCATCTTGATTTAAGAAATGTTTGATATTTGGACTGGACACAGACACAGACAGTGAGTAAGAAAGCTGTTTGCAGTGGTTATCTACAGGACTGATACTCACAGGCCTCCTCTCTGATAAGGGCAGAAGAATCCAGTGTTTCCTCCAGGATAAAACAGCCAGTTCCTCTCCTGCGCTCCCGACTCAAAGCTCTCGAATATAACTGGCAAACTACTAACGCTGTTGCCGTCGATGATCAGGTCGTCGATCACCCACACCTCCTCCTTCTTGCCTGCGGCATTGAGGAAAACACTGAACACACTTATGCTGAAAAACTGTGGATTTACAAAACATTAAATGTCCAGCTTTAAAAAGGTAATGATCATGTTAGTACAACATTCTCCTGACATTATTTCTACTCACAATATAACATTCTTTGAAGGTTTATTTGAAATATTCCTAGTACAAATAACATCATAAGAATGTTTTGAAAATGTTGTTCTTAGAACTTTTCCTCGTAACCTAATGAGAATGCTCATCAAGAACAAACACTGAAAAACATGATGCTCTTCCTCAGTGTTTCTGTCTTGTTTTCCAGCTCAAATATCTAAACATTCTTAAATCAAGATATATTTACTGGAGAAGAAGAATGCCTGAAGATATTAAGTGTTGGTGTCTGAAAAACGTGTAAAAATTAAGTGAGTTTATGCTTAAAAGAAGAACAAATATCTGCCAACGGGGTCAGAAAAATAATCTTATTTTGCCTTTGAATTCAGTTTATTTATTTTTTCTTGCTTTGAGCTTAGAGTCCCTTCATTTTTAACTTCCTTAATGGACATTTCCCAAACAAGCAGGAAGCGCTCGACCAATCACAACACACTGCTCCAGCCGACCAATCAGAGCACAGTGTGCTTTTCAGAAGGAGGGGCTTCATAGAGACAGGAAGTAAAAAGAGCATTACTGACAGACTGGGAAGAGAGGAGCCGCAACAATGGAAAATATGAGGAAAATAATCAACATTCATGCAGGAAAACCTGTTCTAGTAGAGCCTGAAACTACATCAAGACTCTGTAACAGGGCGTAACAGGTCCTGTTTAAAGTGTCAAATTTGCACACTATTCTTCTGTATTATGAATGAGCTCATCTCCATATGACACTTGTGATGGTGTGAGTGAGGCGTGTGTGTGTCAGTGTGTGTGACCGGGACTTTCTTACCGCTGTTGTATGGCTGCCACAACCGAAACCGTGTGGCGTTTGTCTGCGCACTGGGAGGCAGAGACATGTGAACAAACAGCGTGTCTGTGGAAGTTGGGAAATAAAACTCGTCTATAAGCAGCCAGCTGATCCCTCCATTCACCGAATACTGGAGCAACACGGAGTGAGAGCGCTCGGGCACGCCTGCACACACACACACAACATGTGTTTATAACCCACAGAACACAAGGAGAAAGCCTTGAGATTGAACACGCTTCACACCAGACTCACCCTTTGTTATGAACTTGAATGAAAACTGGATGTACATGGTGTTTGTGCAGTCTAGATCTGTCGAAACCAGCATTCGCAATCCCTCCTGCAGGAGAACGGGACAGACACCCCGAGAACACAAGGAGTTATTGACATCAGCTGATAAACTCCTAAAGGTGTAATGCCTATTGAATACATGAGGCAGAGCAGTCCTCCATAGGGCTGTCACGATTCAATACATATCACCATACAGAACTCACAATACCATATTATTGCGATACTCCAAGACATATGATAAAAGGTTAACAAAAAATGTACTTTTGATTAAACTGCTAAATTTGATATTACAGTGTGTGTGTAGATGAATATTCTTGGACTTAGTGCTTATAACCCAAAGCGCAGGACAATAGAGACACCAGAATAACAATATTCATGATTCTGAAGCTGAAAACAGAATTATTTTAGACGAATTTACTGCACTCTTTCACTGACTAGATATATTTAAAATAATTTAGGACAGTTTTTACTGGTAACATCAGACATTTGGCATTATCAGGAATATTCCTGCATTGCATTATTATACATTATATTCAGCATTTTATATAGTACTGACACTAAAACTCTGAAAACATTTCACACAGTAATTTTTATTTTGGGTGAACGATACACAATACGTCTTGTATTTTTGTATTGTGCTATATGGAGACATGATAAATTGCACCCCTAGTATTTCAGTCGTTCACGCTATACTCACGCCTTTGAAGATGAGTGCGGTTCCTGATTTGAGAGGTTCTCCACTCAGCGTTCCCCGCTCCGCCCCGTACACCTCGGGCCACACGTCGGGCTTCAGGTTCTCGTTGAAGTCTTCCTTCAGAACCGACGGCAGAGCGAGCAGAGGCACACAGTGAGCGCCACCGAAGCCCTTATCGCAGCTGAGTGAGAGAGAAAGCAGAGTCACTGCCGGATCGCTGACCGGCGATAGAGTTTATCAGGAGCCGGAGTCGGCGCTGCACGATTATACACAACCAAACGCACGCGATCTGGCAAAGGCTGCGCTTATTTTATGAGCGGCTTGTCAGTGAATCACGGCTGATCGGTAGTAAATGCTCCATCTGAACACCAGAGGGCTTCTCACACACACACACACACACACACACACACACACACACACACACACACACACACACACACATCCCTCTGAACACCAGAGGGCGTCTCTCACACACACACACACGCACACACACATATCCCTTTGAACACCAGAGGGTATCTCACGCACACACACACACACACACACACACACACACACACCACATATCCCTCTGAACACCAGAGGGCGTCTCACACACACACACACATCCCTCTGAACACCAGAGGGCGTCTCACATACACCACATACACACACACACACACACACACCACATGTACACACACACCACATATACACACACACCACATATACACACACACACACCACATATCCCTCTGAACACCTGAGGGCGTCTCACACACACATGCCAAATATTCCCCACCGCAGAAGTACAATAACACACATCATTCCAGGAAATCACTATGAGCATCATCGCTGTAACTGAATAAACAGAAGATTGAAATGCTTTGATTAAACATGACTAATAAACACATGACTGCCTTATTCTGTGTAAGAAGCGCATCATCTCACAGATGGGGGCAACATTAAATGTCGTCTTTTGTTGGACAAGAGGTTCATAAATGCGTCTCATGTTTGGAAAGATGTTTGACACGTGTTGCTTTTTCAAATGCATGTTATAAGTGACTCAAACTCAGTGCTTTCAGAGTGAGCCGAGTTTTATGAGCCGAGCTTCACTGACAAGCTGCGCATAGCTAATAATCACAGCCTTTGCAATTTCATAATCGCGATAAACCAAATCGGTTTAGGTGCGATTACATATAAGTTGTGATTAATCGTGCAGCGCTGTCAGGTTGGAGACTCACACGCAGAGTCCGTTGTCGCACAGGCCGTGTCCCGAGCACATCCACGGGCAGCCCGGAGTCAGAAGAACATTATCCAGTGTCCAGCCATCGGCACCGGGAGCAAACACAGGCTGGATCCAGCGGAACCTCGTTCTGGGAGAACTACACAAACCGGGGGAATGGGTTTAGTGTTGGACACATGCAAACTCCAGCAAAGCTAGCATGACATGACTGTCAAGGTTTTTGGACACATGGCAGATGAAAAAATTCATAAGTACCTTACATGGACATTTTCTAAATGTCATAATCATTTGTTCATAAACAAGTATTCATTACGCCAATGAGCTCGTTGTTTTTGCTTTAAATTATTTAATTGTTTAAATTAATATATTTTTAACTAACTGTTATTTTGTATGTACATTTTTGAAATACATAACTTAGACAGTTCCCCCTGATAACAGATCACTCTAAACTGTAATATGGACTTGTGCATTTTCTGTAAAGCTGCTTTGAAACGGTGTGTATTGTGAAAATCGCTATACAAATAAATATTGAATAAATAAAAGAATTGAATTGAACATGGAAAACATCAAGGTACGTACTGATGGTATTATCAATTGATACCATTCAGTAATAATATTGATTTAACTGCACTGACACTATCAGAACAAAACTTGAACCAAATCGATCTCAATAATGACTCTATAGTCTTCTGTAGAGCTGCTGTAGAGTAGAAGGTTAATCATTTTCCTGCTTATTACTGTAAACCCAGATAGGAAAATATGTTCTACGAATGTTTTGCTAATTAACTTCTCATTAAGTTATAAACATGTTATTTCTGAATGTCCAGTTTTTTTAATGTTTTAAAAAATGTTTTTTTCTTGGTTATGCATACAATAAGGAAACTTTCTATTTAATCATTCTTTAAACATTAGAGGAAGTTACTTTTGAATGCTCTCTGAACGTTCTGAAATGAGTAGTAACATTTAAAAAACATCTAACCCAACCGTCCAACTAAAACATTTCAGAAACGCTCCATGAATGATGTATAAATAATGTTTTTGTTCTAATGTTATGTGACATTATTAAAGACCAGATGATTTGAACTAACATTCTATTAAAGGCATAGTTCGCCCAAAAATTTAAATTAGCTCATGATTTACTCAAGTCATCCTAGGTGTATATGACATTCTTCTCTCAGACGAATACAATCAGATTTATATAAAAAAATGTCCTGGCACTTCCAAGCTTTAGAATGGCAGTGAATTGCTGTTACTGTCCATAAAAGTGCACCGATCATCATGAAGTGCTCCACGAGCTCCGAGGGTTAATAAAGGCCTTCTGAAGCGAAGCGATGAGTTTGTGTAAGAAAAATATCTATATTTAAAACTATTTAAAGTAAAATAACTAGCTTCCAGCCAAACAAACATACGGACTCCACTTTTCTACTACGCACTATGGACTACGCTACTTCTGACGTCACAAGTTGCGCTTTAGTGCTCGCATCAGCTGATCCACGTCTACCTATAGGAATACAACGCCTATCACTGTATTCATATATAAGCTCTTTCAGTATTATCAGCAGCTGTCGCGTTCTCAGGAGTTGATTACCCTCCCCCTCCCCAGCTCCACCTGTCTCAGTCAAGATTACCCTCCTCCATCCCCAGCTCCTCCTGTCTCAGTCAGGATTACCGTCCTCCCTCCCCAGCTCCTCCTGTCTCAGTCAGGATTACCCATCTCCCTCCCCAGCTCCTCCTGTCTCAGTCAGGATTACCCTCCTCCCTCCCAGCTCCTCCTGTCTCAGTCAGGATTACCCTCCTCCCTCCCCAACTCCACCTGTCTCAGTCAGGATTACCCTCCTCACTACCCAGCTCCACCTGTCTCAGTCAGGATTACCCTCCTCCCTCCCAGCTCCTCCTGTCTCAGTCAGGATTACCCTCCTCCCTCCCCAGCTCCACCTGTCTCAGTCAGGATTACCCTCCTCCCTCCCCAGCTTCACCAGTCTCAGTCAGGATTACCCTCCTCCCTCCCCAGCTCCTCCTGTCTCAGTCAGGATTACCCTCCTCCCTCCCCAGCTCCTCCTGTCTCAGTCAGGATTACCCTCCTCCCTCCCCAGCTCCTCCTGTCTCAGTCAGGATTACCCTCCTCCCTCTCCAGCTCCTCCTGTCTCAGTCAGGATTACCCTCCTCCCTCCCAGCTCCTCCTGTCTCAGTCAGGATTACTCTCCTCACTCCCCAGCTCCTCCTGTCTCAGTCAGGATTACCCTCCTCCCTCCCAAACTCCACCTGTCTCAGTCAGGATTACCCTCCTTGCTCTCCAGCTCCACCTGTCTTGGTCAGGATTACCCTCCTCCCTCCCCAGCTCCTCCTGTCTCTGTCAGGATTACCCTCCTCACTCCCCAGCTCCACCTGTCTCAGTCAGGATTACCCTCCTCCCTCCCCAGCTCCTCCTGTCTCAGTCAGGATTACCCTCCTCCCTCCCCAGCTCCACCTGTCTCAGTCAGGATTACCCTCCTCCCTCCCCAGGTCCACCTGTCTCAGTCAGGATTACCCTCCTCCCTCCCCAGCTCCACCTGTCTCAGTCAGGATTACCCTCCTCCCTCCCAGCTCCACCTGTCTCAGTCAGGATTACCCTCCTCCATCCCCAGCTCCTCCTGTCTTAGTCAGGATTACCCTCCTCCCTCCCCAGCTCCACCTGTCTTAGTCAGGATTACCCTCCTAACTCCCCAGATCCTTCTGTCTCAGTCAGGATTACCCTCCTCCCTCCCCAGCTCCTCCTGTCTTAGTCAGGATTACCCTCCTCCCTCCCCAGCTCCGCCTGTCTCAGTCAGGATTACCCTTCTCCCTCCCCAGCTGCTCCTGTCTCAGTCAGGATTACCCTCCTCCCTCCCCAGCTCCTCCTGTCTCAGTCAGGATGGCAGTCTGATTCCCCTTGAATCAGAATAAATTCGCGAATTATGCTGTAGTTTAAAATCTTGAATTAATGATATATGCAATACATTCATGTTGGTTCTGTTCTGTTTACCCTAAGGTGGGTTGTTGCTGCTCTTATTCATGCATTTTTTAATAAAACTCCGATTGTATTCGTCTGAATGTCATACACAACCTAGGATGACTTGAGGATAACCTTGCCAGAATGTTCGCTGTCAGCTGTGAATCTGCCATGAAACAATCTCTATTGTATAAAGTGCTACAGAAATGAGGCTTAACTCTGTTGCTGCCACAGTGAGGGCAGTATAAAGGTGTAGTGATGGGACTGAGGTGTGTGTCTAAAATCATCTGTATAGAGTCGTACATGGCAGTGCTGGGCAGGTAGACAGTGACCCTCCTCCACTGCAGGTACTGAGGCGCGCTGTACACTGAGCGCTGGCTGTACCCGGAGCACCCAATGGCGGGCGGCACACACTCCGGCGTGACCAGGGTCCAGCGGCGCCCGCAGTCTGTGGAGAACTCCAGTCGGACGCCATGAGATGAAGACGCAGCCTTACTGCAACCCATGCTGAGATCAAACTGGAGGAAGGAGGAGCCGGACACCTCAAAATCCCAGCTCTCAGCGTACCGAGGCCTCTCTGGGGGACAGTTCATATTAGACACACCCACAAAACATGTGCATTCATATCAGACACACCCTAACATTCATGTGCATTCATATCAGACACACCCTATCATACATGTGCATTCAGCTCTGTGAGTGTCAAAGGGCAAATTGAGAAATAAATTATTTGGTAACACTTTATTTTGATATTCCCCCAACATGTCAACTAGCTCTCATTAGAGTATCAGTAGAGTATTAGTCTGTCGAGTAGACTGTCTGCTTATAGGTGCAGTAAGTGATTCTGAGAAACGCTGTTGAAAGTGGATCGGACTGAGCAGCACAACGCACTAGGAGCCAATCAGTAGAAGGGAGTGTGTCTACTCATGATGGGGGAGGAGAGAGAGTGAGCCAATCAGCAGTGGAGGTGTGTCTACTCATGATGGGCAAGGGGAGAGAGTGAGCCAATCAGCAGAGGGGGCGTGTCTACTCATGATGGGGGAGGAGAGAGAGTAAGCCAATCAGCAGTATGGGGCATGTCCTCTCATGATAGGGGAGGAGAGAAAGAGAGTGAGCAAGAGGGAGATTTGTAGAAAGACTGTAGAAAGAGAGATGGCTGTGAGACATACAAAAGAGAAAACTCGGTCGGTTATGAAAAAAAAAGGGTTATGATCAGACAAGAGCTTTAGGACCCGCGTAAATATTAGAAAAGACCAGAGCGGGAAGCCCTGAAAATGGCCAGCTGAAAATGCTCATTTAAATGTATGGATGATGAATGAAAACTTATGTTAACGGTAACTCACTGCCCATAAGCTCAGAGTTGAAGTTCAGCACTGAGTCTCGGCTCAGACAGTCTGCGGTCACCTCCCCGCCTACAACTCGATACCAGTTGTGTCTTAAAGGGGAAGTTCCATCAAACGTGTCGAAGAATCCACTCCTAGCGCTGTCGTTCATTCCGATCAGAATATTATCCAGGCCCCACTGGGCCGCGTGTTTACCTGAGAAACGAGAAATAGATGACTGCATCTCAACACATGTTTTGTAGGTTATGATGTTCTCACTGTAGAGTAGTGTGTTCATAACGGTTCTGACCCTGCTGAGGCTGCCACCAGCGGAACACGGTGTGTGAAGTCTTCGCTGTGGGCGGCAGCTCGATGGTGACCACCTGAGGCTCGAGGAACGACCCAAAGTCCAGCTCTCGTAAGATCTGCCACTGCACGCCATTGTTGATGGAAAACTGGACAACCACACCTGCCAAAGAAATACAAGCAGGGTTAGTCATGAATAACTGCTGTATTTTTACTGCCTGATCGCCTCATCCAGCCGCTGAAAGGATTATTACACTGAAATATATCGAGATTGAACATCTAAAATATTATAACTTTGATCACCGTTTCTGATGAGCTTTGTGTGATCAAGCACTTTATTTCTATTTCATAATACTGTACAACCAACACAATCTCATGGAAATTCTTAACTATTTTAAGTTTTGGTGAATTGATGGATAATTCGTATGTTTTCATACGATCTGCACACACCCCAGTGACGGGTATGTTTAGGGGTGGACCTTCACGCTTACTTTTGTCCAATAATCGTACGTTTTTGTACAATTCACAATTCACACCAGATCTGCAGTTAATGATCTCCACATTTCCACTTCCCTTCCCTTTACCTCTGTACAGATAAAACGTTATCAAAATGATTCCAGTTTGCATGGATCCGCGGAAATGACTAAAAATGCTGTATTATGCAGGCCAGACAAGTAATTTGGTGAGGACAATTTGTAAAGAAAGACTACACGCCTGGGCACATACATATTCAAACGCACATACCTATAGACTAAACACTGTTGTAGTGCAAATGTACGGCCAGAACACATTAAAAGTTTTCTGTTTTCAGTTAAAACGGTGTCGTGTTAGCGGCCCCTAAGTTAATAACTAATGATCTTTGCAACGGAAGTGAATCAATCAAAAACTAACTTTATCTGGACAATAATTTTATTCTAGAGCTGCTGTAAAAGCCTAAACAATCTCTGTTACTTTATTTTCCTGTTATCTCTGTAAAGCTGCTTTGAAACAATCTATATTGTTAAAAGCACTGTATAAATGAAGGTGACTTGACTTGACTTTCACCTTCATTTCGGGAACGGGGGCGAGTACAAGTGGAGCCCATGTTTTTCCCTCCAATCCGAATGTAGAACTGAACCAAACTGTACAGAAAGAGAACAGAGTAGGTTATAAGTAGAAAAAGGAGGGCATTCTGAAGCTTGATTGTTGGACTGGTTCTGACCGGGTGTTGGTGGTGTCCAGCGGTGTGGTGCGAGCCTCTCGTCGGCCCAGACTGCTGAAGTACAGCGCTTTGCCTTCGCTGATGGTCCCACAGCCGTCCCCGATCTGTCCTCCGCTCAGGCTCTGCCACAGTGAGCTCAGCTTGCCCTCAAAGTCCTCCGAGAGCTCGGTGGGACTCGCTGCCGACGGGACACAGCTCGACCCGTCCACCTCCACTGAAGACAGACACACACCACATCACACACAACAGAAGCTCCTGATCAGACACACACCACATCACACACAGCAGAAGTTCCTGATCAAACACACCTGACTCGGCTAGGCTAGTCTTACAACTTAATCATCTCATTTTATAGATGTGAGTGATTTAATCTGAAGAGAAAGATTATGATTTTCTCCAACTAATAGAGATTTGGTCAGACTAGCTTTTAAAGTCATCATGAAAGGGAAGTTGTGCTCATATTTTCCTCCCTATCGTGTCGTATATCGAGTGAAACGCTTCTGGAACAAGAACAGATGTGGGCGGGGCTTGATTGTGTCTGTGGGGAGTTGATTGGCTGGTTGTGGTTTGCTATTGGCTGATTTCATGTGAGTGACAGGTTGCCCCGCCCTCGTCATCAGAGAAGAGATGCTGCTGTTATTCTGATTAAAAAAAATGGGACACATGAGTTTTAAACAATAACGAAGTGCACAGATAAATCATTTAGAATAAACACTGCAATAAAAAATAAGAATTGCTCATTTTGAATTGATAGTGACTTTAACATGACAGCTGTGTTTTTGCAACTGACTCCAGTTCATTAGTAGAGACTCCAAGACCTGAAATGTCAGACAAAGTGGTGTTCGACATGTGCAGTGGTTGTGATTTACTGACATACAGATATAATGATCAACATACATTGATTCAGCTTCTGTCAACTCACACCATACCACCATGTCAAGCAAAGAGTAAGAGCTAGATTAGACCCGGCTACACACATCAGATCCCAAGACTGGATGAGTCTGAATGTGAGCGTTACCCGTGTATCCCATGTCGCAGAAGCAGACGCCTGAGACACAGTCTCCGTGACCCCCACAGTGATTGGGACAGGGCTCAGAGATGTAGACCCCGTCCAGGGCGAACGCCGGGGAATCCCGATACACACTGCTCTCCTGGAACCAGCGGAAGCGCGTCTTGCTGAAAATGACACGGGAATGTAGAGATGAGTTAATCAAAACTGTGTAGAATAATCAACCAAGCACTGACAACAATGTTCTTCTTGCTTAGTATTTTGGTCTTGGTTTCTATTAAACATCTCGAAAATTGAGAGAACAATCCCAGTGTCCAGTTACCTGTTAGCCACATTTCGTGGTAGTAAAACTGTGATCCTCGTCCAGCGCTCGTAGTCTCCTGTGTTGTACACAGTGGGCTCTCTGAGTTCTCGGCCGCTGCCCTCACAGTTGGCGGCCCCAGGGGATGCTGGGTAACAGCCCTCGCGCACCAGAGCCCACGAGCGGCCCGCGTCATGAGAGAACTGGAGCAGGACCGGCGCCGACGCACTGAAGGCCGACTCACAGCCGATGTTCAGCTGAAGGAGAAGCACAGCACAGGTCTCTACACTGGAGAAACACACACTGACATGTACAAACAATTCAATACCGTTTGCAATCGCAAAACGATCGCAGAGCTGCCAACTCTCATGCATTGGCCGTAAGACACACGCATTTGATTGGTTTCACACGCTCACACGCCACACCCCCGATTTCTCACACTGAAGTGTCAACCCGGTCGGTCAAATGCCTGAAAGATGAGTTTATCTATAGATCTACCTGTTGAGCCACTCGTGATCGACTAGTTATACTGCAAATTAGTTAAAATCTCCCAAAATCTAGAGCGAGCGAGCGTGCATGCGAGACAGACACTGAGCTCCAAACCGCGTAGCGCACGCACGGCAGAAAGGGAAAGCGAGCGAGAGACCTTGCGTGTGCAGAGAGCAATCCTGATCTAGAAACAGGACCCCCCATTGGCAGCTATGCAATCATCCTTTGACCTGTATGTAAGCAGAGAAATTTAAGCTTTCAGTTCCATCAAAATGAGAAATCCTCTCTGAGAGCTGCTCTGCTGTGATTGGTCAGATGGATTCAGTCTCTCTAAGCCCCGCCTCTCTGAGATATCCTCTACTGTGATTGGTCAGAAGGATTCAGTCTCTCTAAGCCCCGCCTCTCTGAAAGCTGCTCTGCTGTGATTGGTCAGAAGGATTCAGTCTCTCTAAGCCCCGCGTCTCTGAGAGCTGCTCTGCTCTGATTGGTCAAAAAGCAAACGCTCATTATCATCTGAATCTCAGCTCTTGATCACAGTGGCGATCAATGATGGCGTGGGTTTTACCGTATCAATCTCAGAAAACAGCATCTTCTCGACACTACAGTGTTTGAGGGAGAAGCTAAGAGACGCTGCTCAGCCAATCAGGACCACAGGATGGCATTATGCAAATGGGTAACACACCTACAGCAGGAAGTGAGACTGAATTACTGATGATTCCTCTCAGTTCAGAACCACTTCTTTCTTTTGGGAGACAAAAACTCCATTTATCTGCACTTTGATCTTAAAAACGCAGACCTTTTTTTACATAAAAAAAAACAGCTTTATTACACACTGCATGAAAGGTCATATCTCAAAAAGCATAATGGGGCACTTTAAACATTATGAGGTCAATTTAAAAAAAAGAAAGAAACATATGCTTGGATGAACTGTTCACAATAAGATCTATAACATACATGTAGAAAATAGGTGGCAATATTAAAATCCAGCGCGGATAAAACTCAAGCGCGTGTAAAAGTGTTTGATGACGAGCCACAACTTACATTTTTAGTTGGGAGATTCTCTCAGCAAATGGATATTTGTGATTATTTAAATTATGTGTTATTAAATTAATTGGGTTAATGGGTTCATTTAATTGGGTTAATGAATGTGTGTGTGTGTGGGTGTGCGCGTGCGTGCGAGTGTGTGTGTGTGTGTGTGTGTGTGTGTGTGTGTGTGTGTGTGTGTGTGTGTGTGTGTGTGTGTGTGTGTGTGTGTGAGTGCGTGTGTGTGTGTGTGAGTGTGTATGTGAGAGAGAGAGAGAGAGAGAGAGAGAGAGAGAGAGAGAGGGAGAGAGAGAAAGAAGAATTCCTGCACGTAGCCTTACATCAGTACCTTGAACTGCAATGAGTATCCAGGACGGAGAGACAGGTCTCGAGTCACCGCCATCCGGTCTCCATCTGATCGCCCGAACACTATGGCAGAGGGAGTGGGAGCACAGAAGCTGCCGTTACGGTCCTTGTCCATTCCTTCATTTCCCAGCATCAGCCACACACTCATCTGGTTGAGCGGATGGTCATACGCCGGTTTCTCATAGAAGTTCTGCAGGAAGACACCAGAGTTTCTCTCTCATCCCTTCATAAACACTGCAGTAGAATCATCTCTGTCAGGACCACTATCGTCAAATATGATTGACCATTAGCATACAGTTTGGATTGGCGGTATGGTTCTGTTCTGGGCAAGAACTCCCTGCACATCCAAGCAGCCTAGCATGAATAAGAGCAGCAACAACCCCCCTTAGGGTAAACAGACAAGAACCAACATGAATGTATTGCAGATATCATTAATTCAAGATTTTAAACTACAACATAATTCGAGAATTTATTCTGATTCAAGGGGAATCCTGACTGAGACAGGTGGAGCTGGGGAGGGAGGAGGGTAATCCTGACTGAGACAGGAGGAGCTGGGGAGGGAGGAGGGTAATCCTGACTGAGACAGGAGGAGCTGGGGAAGGAGGAGGGTAATCCTGACTGAGACAGGAGGAGCTGGGGAGGAAAGGAGGGTAATCCTGACTGAGACAGGAGGAGCTGGGGAGGGAGGAGGGTAATCCTGACTGAGACAGGAGGAGCTGGGAAGGAGGAGGGTAATCCTGACTGAGACAGGAGGAGCTGGGGAGTGAGGAGGGTAATCCTGACTGAGACAGGTGGAGCTGGGGAGGGAGGAGGGTAATCCTGACTGGGACAGGAGGAGCTGGGGAGGGAGGAGGGTAATCCTGACGGAGACAGGAGGAGCTGGGGAGGGAGGAGGGTAATCCTGACAGAGAGAGCTGGAGCTGGGGAGTGAGGGGGGTAATCCTGACTGAGACAGGAGGAGCTGGAGAGGGAGGAGGGTAATCCTGACTGAGACAGGTGGAGATGGGGAGGGAGGAGGGTAATCCTGACTGAGACAGGAGGAGCTGGGGAGGGAGGAGGGTAATCCTGACTGAGACAGGAGGAGCTGGGGATGGAGGAGGGTAATCCTGACAGAGACAGGAGGAGCTGGGGAGGGAGAAGGGTAATCCTGACTGAGACAGGTGGAGCTGGGGAGGAACGGAGGGTAAACCTGACTGAGACAGGAGGAGCTGGGGGGGAGGAGGGTAATCCTGACTGAGACAGGAGGGGCTGGGGAGGGAGGAGGGTAATCCTGACTGAGACTGGAGGAGCTGGGGAGGGAGGAGGGTAATCAGCTCCTGAGAACGCGACAGCTGCCGATAATACTGAAGGAGCTTATATATGAATACAGTGATAGGCATTGTATTTCTATAGGTAGACGTGGATCAACTGATGCGAGCCTGACTAACGTGACCTGCCAGAACTGACACTACGCTTAATTTGGTTCTGATCCGTGAGGAGAATCTCACCTGAGGCAGTGTGGGGTCGGCCATCGGGATGACATGCTTCTCTCGCTCAGACAGTATGATCACGTCGTCGATGGCCCACTGATCATAGCCCTCGCCGGAGTGCAGTGGTTGCCACCAGCGGAAGCGCGTACACGGCGTTTTAGAGGCCAGGGGGAGCTCATAATGAACAAACCTGTGGACAAACAACATCAGCCAGTCACAAACACTCACATTACACTCATAGAAAGATCCATTCATATAAAGATTTATTCATGTAAAGTTCTGGGTCTAATTGTCGTTTTGTTTGAAAATAATGTTTTATTTTTAAAAATGCACACATTCCCTTTTCTTCGAGTGGGCAACAGTGGTTCGGATGGTGATTACGGCCCTGTTATGACCTAAGCATTCAATCCTACTCGGCTGCGTCTGCTGCGTTATAAATAACAGAACATGTTCTGCGTGAAACGGATCCATTGTTTGGATAGGCTTTTCTATTGATAATTTACATATTGCACTCAGAATAGGCTGCATAGCGCCGGCATATTTACATCAAATGTCTCCAGGAAAAAAAGAAATAATTGTTTGAATGCATTACACAGAGATCTTAAAGAATTAGTTCACTTCAAAATGAAAAGTCTGTTATCATTTTCCCTCAAGGAATTCATACAGGTTTGAAACAACTTGAGGGAGAGTAAATGATGGCAGCATTTTCATTTTGAAGTGAACTATTCCTTTAAAGTAAAAAAGCTTAGATAAACAGAGCCTCATTTTTAAACTCCCAGCCACTTTTTAGAACAAAGTAACAAGCGTGTATTCCAGTGAACTGTTTAGCACAGTGACTGGAGCGTTTGTACGATGTTGTACACAGCGATGTATGTTAGTGTGTTTGTTTGTGACTGGTCCTCACCGAGGTTTGGTGAAGTCAGTGAAATACATCTCAGCGATCAGACCCCAGCTGATCCCACCATCGTTGCTGAACTGCAGCAGAAGCCCTCCTCCCTGCTGTCCGCCTGGTTGCACTCGGCTCCGGCTCCGCCCATACGCAGGTAAAACTGAACAAACTCAGCCCACTCTGTGTCCAGGTCCCAGCTGACCAGCTGCCGCAGCCCAGCCTGACCACACACACACACTTCAACATACAGCAGCATCTGAGACATCATGCCAAAGACCACAGACCTGCATGTCACCTGTGCCTCGGTCTGTATAATGATGATGTGTTCTCAGCTCACAGGGATGTTCTGGCATGATACTCTCAAAGTTATGATCAAACGTTCCTCCAGTGACATTAAATGAACAATAGTCCAAAGTTATCTGGTCTTTAATAATGCTCTCAAAACATCAACTTGTGAATATGCTTATTGAGTAACACTTTACAATAACTGAAGTTCACAACTTAATTTCGGGAGGAGTGATTACTCATGTACCCTTACTGTCAAGTGTTACCGCTTATTATAATCTTTGATCTTTTAACTGATGATCTTTTGAAGGTAAGGTGAGAACTGCATGCTGTAACCCTGACTCAGTGCTGTGACTGTGTGATGGCTGTAATCGCACCTGACTGAAGTACAGAGAGGATCCTGAGGAAACGACACCACAGCCTGGTCAGGCGGCACGACCTCGCCTCCGGTCACCTCATGCCAGGATGATATCAGGGATTCCTGCGACTCGAAGTCTGAGAGCACACTGGAGGCCAGAGTATTGAAGGGCTGGCAGTCTGAGCCGGTGAAGCCTTCATCACACCTGAGAACAGAGCAGGGCCATGAACTTCAACCACACCATCACACAGGTCACACCGTCACACACAACTACACCGTCACACCGGTCACCACGTCAACACACACCCACACCGTCACACAGGTCACACCGTCACACACAACTACACCATCACACTGGTCACACGTCACACACAACCACACGTCACACAGGTCCCACCGTCACACACAACTACACGTCACACAGGTCACAGCATCACACACAACCACACCGTCACACAGGTCACACCGTCACAACACAACTACACGTCACACAGGTCACACCGTCACACACAACTACACCGTCACACCGGTCACACCTTCACCACACAACCACACCGTCACACACCAACTACACGTCACACAGGTCACAGCATCACACACAACCACACCACCACACAGGTCACACCGTCACACACAACCACACCGCCACACAGGTCACACCACACAAATATTATTATAGAGGAAGGCTTAGTTAAAACCAAATCACAATCAGGACACTCATGACGCGGTCCGTGTATCTGGTGCAACCAAAACTAAGTTTCATGAAGCGGTACTAAGTTTCATGTGTGTAAATGCTGTTGACTCTCCTAGCCGCTGTAGTGTGTGTCTCTGACCTGCAGTGTCCGTGGTCGCACCAGCCATGTCCTCGGCACATCTGCGGACACTGCTGCCCGATGTAAATGTCGTCTAGGGCCCACTCGTCCTGCTCCTGGTAGTAAATCTGGATCCATCGGAAGCGTGTTGCACTCGACCTGAAGCCGCAAAATAGCATATGAGACACAACAAGGAAAACACTGTACATGCATATAAACCTATGAAGAGACATGAACACTAGAAAAATACCACCATTTATGCTCTATAATGTAGAGCACTCAATTTGAGCAAAACAGGACATGGGAAAATTTCTATGGTGATTATCCTCTATAAATATTCACAAAAACCTAACCCTAATTAAAGTCAAAATTATTGAAAAAAGAAAAAAGGTTACCCTTTATTTCGATGGTCCACTTTAGACATTTTACTAACTATAAGTAACTTTGCAACTGCATGTCAATTAACTCTCATTAGAGTATTAGTAGACTGTTGGGTTCGGGTTTAGTAGAATAAGCTGACATGTAGTTGCACAGTTACTCAAAGTTAGAAGAATGTCTAAAGTGGACTTTTGAAATGGAGTGATATTGAAAAAAAGCATAAAATAAATATTCCTCTGAAATATAGCAACAAATAATGATTACCGGTGTTTAAGCACCAGCGGGTCATGCACGCGATACAGGAAAACAACTGTCATTTATATATTCTAATGTAATAATAGATTTATATTAAATGAGGAATATTGTGTCGTGTTCCCGGAAGAAACTCAAGACTACAATGGAGGCGTATCTGGAGTTAAGAAACACTGACTCTAATATAGAGAAGAACTCCCGCTGGAGGGACTTGTCATGATTCTGCCATCATGTCCTTGTATTCTTCTAGTATTGTGGCAGGATCATGACAGACCCATGTTTTATGTACAAGCGCATGGTCTGTTTGGGCCATGTGCTTGTGTTGTCTCGTTACCCCCCGCCCCCTTGTTATCTTCGTTTCGTCATATTGTCAAGTCAGTTTCACCTGTCCTGGTCATTAGTGTTCCCTTTATAATCCCCTTGTGTTTACTGTCCTATGTCGGTCATTGTTTGACTTTGTCATACATTGTGTGCGTCATTGCTAACTTACCTGTGACTACCTTGTGAGAGTTTTGTCTAGTGTATTACTGATCCTGTTTCTGTTGTTAGTTTATAGTCTAGTTTGTCAAGCGTTAATCTAGTTTAACTCTTCCCTCGTTAGAGTTGCCCTTGTTTTACCCCCTCGTGGGTTTTGTTTTTCCTGTTTTCTGTCTACAATAAACGTTCTGTGATTGCATACTGTCTGCGCCTGGGTTCATCCGCCCTCCACATAACAGGACTTTGGAACTTTGCTCAAACAGAAACATTACACACTAAAGACAGATGAACCTTTAATAATGTAATAATCAAATCATCCTCACAGAAGTCAATGAATAAAAGCACAGGTAGTAAAGCCAGCTCAGTGAGTGGTTTGTGTCTCACCAGGTTTTGTAAGGCAGAGGAAGCGTGATCCGTCTCCAGTCTGTGAACTCGGACGGATGGTAGATGCTGGAGGCAGTGAACTCAGAGCAGCTCGGCATGCCTGGCAGACAGGCCTACACCAACACACCAGGAGGAACACACCTCAAACACGGCCAGACAGCACAACTGTGTTTTCTCAAAGAATAATCTAGCATCTGAGTAATAACTCTTCTCCAATCCTTATGAAAGTGCCATGGAGGCACCAAGACTCAGTGAACTTCTGTACTGTAACCAGTGATAATCATGGTTTTTACATCGTACTCCAAATCACAAAAACATGGCAACACCACGGTGCATTTGGGTCTAGTGCTTTAGAGGATATTTAGTTGTTCTCACCTCTTTGACAAGATGCCAAGTCAAGCCGTGATTGGTGGAAAACTCCAGGCGAACCTGTGTGTCGATGTGCGGTGAAGGCTCCCGTCCGCAGCCCATGACCAGCGAGAACTGGATCATGTAGGATGCGCCGATCTGCATGGACTGCGTTTCCACATAGCGGATGCTGGAGGCCGAGCCGTGATCTCCTGAAAAACTGAGCAAATATTTGCATCATTGTGGCTTACACTGTCATTCTGAACTGGCCCTGGAGGGAAGGGCTGGGACTCTCTGGATATCAATGCATTATTAATAGCAGAAATATTCTTTCTGGTTTTGCACTGCATACAAAAGCGTTTTCCATCCCTTTGCTTTGTGCTCTTCATGCGGTGGTCAAAGATTACTTTTTTTTTCTTCTTTTTTTTTTCAATGAAAGGAATGTACTATATTTTAGTTCGATTGTTTTTTATTTAATATTTTGTATTTTTAGCTGGTTTTATGGTACTATATTATTTTATAGAGTAGTTATAATCCATTTATTCACGTTTTGAGCATAGACCTGAAAATTTTATTTCCAACTTAAATTGTCGTAAATCTTGAATGCTTTAAAGCACAGAATTAAGTTGGATCTATTTCTAAAGACGACACTTGGCAAATTCTTGCTGGAGTGTAAAAAGTTTTTAAAAAGTTACAGAATTTTACGTTTATTGTTATGGAAAATGCAAACAAATACTATTTAAAAATTGTATATGAAATCAAATTCAAAAACATGTTTTACTCTAAAACTGCAATAAAATCATAGCCATAAATC
The DNA here is from genome assembly GCA_030578275.1 of Meda fulgida. Classification (NCBI taxonomy): domain Eukaryota; kingdom Metazoa; phylum Chordata; class Actinopteri; order Cypriniformes; family Leuciscidae; genus Meda; species Meda fulgida. Next base: position 705,793 of record CM060633.1, on the reverse strand, counting down.
TAAACAAGTTGTGTTCCAAATGTGAGGCTGATATCTCAGTAAATGAGAGTTCAGTGAGAGTGTGTGTGGCTGCAGTACCAAACGCTTCCACTAGAGGAAACTCACACACACTAGACTGTGCGTGTGTGTGTGTGTGCGCACGTGCGCATGCGTGCATGCGTGTGTGTGTGAGGCGCACATGAAGCGGTACCTGAGAGTCCAGTCGTGCTGACAGTACGGCTGCACGTTCCCCAGGTAGAAGCCCAGGCTCTGCGTGACGTCCAGCACATTACTGAAGTCCAGGCTGATGATGTTGAAGAGCACCGAGGTCATGCTGATCTCATCCACAGCCCACACGTCCTGCCTGCGGCCCGAGTGGTGCGGCTGCCACCAGCGGAACTGGACCCCGAACTTACGGGCCCCGGGAGGAAGCTCCACCGAGACAATCCTGAGAGAAAAGAAACCGAACCGTCAACAAACAGAACCAGTCGATCACACAAATCTCTGACTTCTGTGAAAGATACATCAGGCTTTTCCAGGTTACACTTCACTTCAATAGTCCACTCTGACTCTAGTAGCTGTGCCTGCATGTCAGCTAGCTCTCAGTAGAGCATCATGTCAGCTAGCTCTCAGGAGAGTATCATGTCAGCTAGCTCTCAGTAGAGTATCATGTCAGCTAGCTCTCAGTAGAGTATCGTGTCAGCTAGCTCTCAGTAGAGTATCGTGTCAGCTAGCTCTCAGTAGAGTATCGTGTCATCTAGCTCTCAGTAGAACATCATGTCAGCTAGCTCTCAGTAGAGTATCGTGTCAGCTAGCTCTCAGTAGAGTATCATGTCAGCTAGCTCTCAGTAGAGTATCATGTCAGCTAGCTCTCAGTAGAGTATCGTGTCAGCTAGCTCTCAGTAGAGTATCGTGTCAGCTAGCTCTCAGTAGAACTTCATGTCAGCTAGCTCTCAGTAGAGTATCGTGTCAGCTAGCTCTCAGTAGAGCATCAAGTCAGCTAGCTCTCAGTAGAGTATCGTATCAGCTAGCTTTCAGTAGAGTATCGTGTCAGCTAGCTCTCAGTATAGTATCGTGTCAGCTAGCTCTCAGTAGAGCATCAAGTCAGCTAGCTCTCAGTAGAGTATCGTGTCAGCTAGCTCTCAGTAGAGTATCGTGTCAGCTAGCTCTCAGTAGAGGATCATGTCAGCTAGCTCTCAGTAGAGCATCATGTCAGCTAGCTCTCAGTAGAGCATCGTGTCAGCTAGCACTCAGGAGAGCATCGTGTCAGCTAGCTCTCAGTAGAGCATCATGTCAGCTAGCTCTCAGGAGAGCATCGTGTCAGCTAGCTCTCAGTAGAGCATCGTGTCAGCTAGCTCTCAGGAGAGCATCGTGTCAGCGAGCTCTCAGTAGAGCATCGTGTCAGCTAGCTCTCAGTAGAGCATCGTGTCAGCTAGCTCTCAGTAGAGCATCGTGTCAGCTAGCTCTCAGTAGAGCATCGTGTCAGCTAGCTCTCAGTAGAGCATCGTGTCAGCTAGCTCTCAGTAGAGCATCGTGTCAGCTAGCTCTCAGTAGAGCATCGTGTCAGCTAGCTCTCAGTAGAGCATCGTGTCAGTTAGATCTCAGTAGAGCATCGTGTCAGCTAGCTCTCAGTAGAGCATCGTGTCAGCTAGCTCTCAGTAGAGCATCGTGTCAGCTAGCTCTCAGTAGAGCATCATGTCAGCTAGCTCTCAGTAGAGCATCGTGTCAGCTAGCTCTCAGTAAAGCATCGTGTCAGCTAGCTCTCAGGAGAGCATCGTGTCAGCTAGCTCTCAGTAGAGCTTCGTGTCAGCTAGCTCTCAGTAGAGCATCATGTCAGCTAGCTCTCAGTAGAGCATCGTGTCAGCTAGCTCTCAGGAGACCATCGTGTCAGCTAGCTCTCAGTAGAGCATCATGTCAGCTAGCTCTCAGTAGAGCATCGTGTCAGCTAGCTCTCAGGAGACCATCGTGTCAGCTAGCTCTCAGTAGAGCATCATGTCAGCTAGCTCTCAGGAGAGGATCGTGTCAGCTAGCTCTCAGTAGAGCATCGTGTCAGCTAGCTCTCAGGAGAGGATCGTGTCAGCTAGCTCTCAGGAGAGTATCGTGTCAGCTAGCTCTCAGTAGTAGAGCATCCTGTCAGCTAGCTCTCAGAGAGTATTGTGTCAGCTAGCTCTCAGGAGAGCATCATGTCAGCTAGCTCTCAGTAGAGTACAGTGTCAGCTAGCTCTCAGTAGAGTATCGTGTCAGCTAGCTCTCAGGAGAGCATCGTGTCAGCTAGCTCTCAGGAGAGCATCGTGTCAGCTAGCTCTCAGTAGAGTATCGTGTCAGCTAGCTCTCAGGATAGTATCGTGTCAGCTAGCTCTCAGTAGAGCATCATGTCAGCTAGCTCTCAGGAGAGTATTGTGTCAGCTAGCTCTCAGGATAGTATCGTGTCAGCTAGCTCTCAGTAGAGTATCGTGTCAGCTAGCTCTCAGGAGAGTATCGTGTCAGCTAGCTCTCAGTAGAGCATCATGTCAGCTAGCTCTCAGGAGAGTATCATGTCAGCTAGCTCTCAGGAGAGCATCATGTCAGCTAGCTCTCAGGATAGTATCGTGTCAGCTAGCTCTCAGTAGAGCATCATGTCAGCTAGCTCTCAGGAGAGTATTGTGTCAGCTAGCTCTCAGGATAGTATCGTGTCAGCTAGCTCTCAGTAGAGTATCGTGTCAGCTAGCTCTCAGGAGAGTATCGTGTCAGCTAGCTCTCAGTAGAGCATCATGTCAGCTAGCTCTCAGGAGAGTATCGTGTCAGCTAGCTCTCAGTAGAGCATCATGTCAGCTAGCTCTCAGGAGAGCATCATGTCAGCTAGCTCTCAGTAGTATACGTTGACCTGTAGTTGTAAAGTTTCTTATAGTCAGTAGAATATCTGTTGAGGAGCGTCAGAATAAAGTGTGATCAGATATTAACATCAGTCTCTAATACTCTAATCACTGATAGCTGACATGGAGTTGCACAGTTACTCATAGTAGAATATCTGAACTGAACTGTTGAAATAAAGTGATATTCTTTTCACAGCTGAATGTGAGTTTGCCTCATATTAGCTGAAGTTTGATCAGGGATTCTGTTGTTTGTGTGTTCGTGTGTTTGTGTGCGGCGTGTGAGGCGTGTGCGGCGGTGTGTCCGGGGCGCACCTGGGCTCGTGGAAGCCCTGATAGGAGTAATGCTGCAGGAGTGTCCAGGTGATGCCGTTATCAGACGAGTAGTGCAGCAGAACTCCTTCCCCCGGCTGATCCGGAGCCGGACACGAGCTGGAGGTGCTGCGGCTGCCCAGCCTGAGCGTGAACTGCAGATACCTGCAGAGAGAGAGGACAGGAGTGTGTGTGTGTGTGTGTGTGTGTGTGAGGGAGTGTGTGTGTGTGTGTGTGTGTGTGTGTGTGTAAGTGTGTGTGTGTGTGTGTGAGTGTGTGTGTGTGAAAGAGAGATTGTGAGAGTGTGTGTGTGTTTGTGTGTGTGTGTGTGTGTGTGTGTGTGTGTGTGTGTGTGTGTGTGTGTGTTTTAAATAAAAAAATATTTAACCTTTATTTAACCAGGAAAGTCCCATTGAGGTTAAAAACATCTTTTTCAAGGGAGTCCTGGCCAAGAGGCAGCAAAAACACAATCAATTACATTTATAAAGGTTATACAACACAAATAATTAAAAACATTTACAATTTAAAGAGGTCATTTCAGGTTCTCTCAATCTGGACTTAAAAGCATTTAAGGAAATAAGTTCAGATAATTTCAAGTCTTTTTGCAAAAAGTTCCATGCAGAAGGAGCGCTTTTCCCCAGTTCGGGCAAATGGAACAAAGAGCAGCAAGTGATCATTTGATCGCAATGAATAAGAACCAACACTTCTGCATGTGATTAAACTACTGATGTAGGATGGCAACAGACCAAGCATGGCCTTATAGATAAAAATATGCCAATGCCTTGATCTCCTGTTGGACAACGATGGCCAACCTACTCTGGAATATAATTCACAATGATGGGTCAAATTTTTACAATTAATTCGTAATAAATCTCAGATAAACATGATGAACAGTGTCAATCTTATGCAGACATTGTGCTGAAGCGGTCCTATACACCAGGTCACAATAATCTAAGACAGATAAAAATGTTGCAGTGACTAGCTGCTTTTTTGCTTTAAAAGAAAAACAAAATTTATTTCGAAAGAAAAAAGACAGTTTAAGTTTGAGTTTCTTCACAAGGTTGTCTATATTTTGCTCCTGTCTGCCTTCTTGCCTGCTGTGAGTTTGTTTGCGTCGAGGCTGTAAGCTCTACGCCTCGTATTAGCTTCGTATTTCTTTCTGTTTTGAACCATCATTTACTATCATTTCTAGTTGTTTATATTACTAAATACAGTTTACCCACCATCTCAGATTAACCTTACATCGCTAGATTCCTTTATTGTTAGCACAGCACGCTAGTGTTTACGCGCACCCGCGCTCATTTATTTACTATTTATTTTCTCTCGCGCGCCCGCGCCTTTGAGTTCATAAAAGCCCAGGTAAGTAAGAATCAGTCAACACAAACGGTGAGTAATGTCTTGTCCAGTTATTGTCACCTGTGTCACATGTCATATGTTTAGTATAGCCTTCTCGATGGCAATATAGGATTTATTTTGTGATAAATGCAAGGAGACAGTCAGGCTGACGAAGAAGATTTCAGAGCTAGAGACACGCATCCAAACTTTAATTGAGGATAGTAAGGATAGTACTAGAGCTTTAGATACTTTTTTGGATGCGCCTAGCATAGTGAACTCTGTACATGATTCGGTTCCGGCTGAAGTAGAGCCCACGCAGCAGGGCAGATGGGTGACCGTGAGAGATCGCTCTAGTCGCGGATTAAAAAAACACTCTTCCGTTCCGATTACCATAACAAATCGATTTGCCCCACTCAGTGAAACACCCACTGAGAATTCTTTTGATTGTGCCCTGTTTATTGGTGATTCAATCACACGGAGAGACACCAGCTACCATAGTCACATGTTTGCCGGGAGCCAGAGCGCCTGAAATCAAAGCAAATTTAAAAGTGCCGACTAATGCTAATCGTAAATTCTCTAAGATCATTATTCATGATCACCAAAATTAATATTAAAGAGGTGTGTGAACTCGCAAGTACGATATCAGGCACTGTAATTTTCTCTGGCCCCCTTCCTGTTCGCAGGTGTGATGAGATAGTTAGCAGATTGGCCTCACTCAATGGTTGGTTGTCTAAGTGGTGTCCGTTGAATAATAATATAGAATTCATAGACAATTGGAAAAGTTCTTGGGGCAACCCTGACCTGTTGAAAAGAGATGGTGTTCATCCCTCCTGGGATGGTGCTGCTCTTCTCTCTAGTAATATGGCACATAGTCTTAGAGCTAAAACATGACAATCTGGGGCTCAGGTCAGGAAGCAGACAGACTGGCTAAACCGACCGTCTGCTAGCGGCCTCACGTCAACAAGGTCAGATAAATCCCATCACATAGAGCCTCTTTCACCTAGATATCATCATATAGAGACTGTGTCTGTTCCCCGAATTTGGAAATCCAAAAAACGTCAGGTAAAAAATTTAATTGATGTTCAACAAATAAAAAACAGATATAATACAGATGAGCAAATGATAAAGCTTGGGTTGCTGAATATTCGATCCCTTACTTCAAAATCGCTCATAGTTAATGATATGATTTCAGATTATAATCTAGATGTGCTGTGTTTGACAGAAACCTGGCTAAAACCAAACGATTACATTACTTTAAATGAGTCAACCCCACAAGATTACTGTTATAAACATGAACCTCGTCTAAAACGCAAAGGGGGAGGTGTTGCTGTAATTTATAGTAATATTTTCAAAACCACTAAGAAATCTATTTTTAAATATACTTCTTTTGAAGTGTTGGTGCTTAATGTAAAAATATATAGTGTAAACGATAAATCATGTTTGAGATTTCTGCTGGCTACTGTATACAGGCCACCAGGGCACCATAAAGATTTTATCAAAGAATTTGCGGACTTTCTATCAGAATTAGTATTGGCTAACGATAAAGTACTAATTGTTGGTGATTTTAATATACATGTAGATAATGAAAAAGATGCATTGGGATTGGCACTTAAAGACATTGTAAACTCAATTGGAGTTAGACAACACGTGTCAGGACCCACTCATTGTCGTAATCATACTCTAGATCTAATATTATCACATGGAATAGATGTTGATGCCGTTGAAATTCTGCAGCAGAGCGATGACATCTCAGACCATTATCTAGTCTCATGTAAATTACATTTAGCCAAGGCTGCAAAGCCGACTCCGTGTTATAAATATGTTAGACCTATAACTTCTGCCACTAAAGATTGCTTTATCAATAATCTTCCTAATCAGTTTCATCATCTCAGCATCCCGGATAGCTTAGAAGAACTTGATATTGCAACAGAAACTTTTAACTCTCTCTTTTCCAGCACTTTAGATGCAGTTGCTCCGTTGCGCTTAAAGAAGATTAAAGAAAATAGTCCAACGCCGTGGTACAACGAGCACACTCAGGCCCTTAAGAGAGCAGCCAGAAAAATGGAGCGCAACTGGAAGAAAACAAAACTAGAGGTATTTTGAATATCATGGAAAGAGAGCTCGATTGCTTACAGAGAGGCTTTAAAAGCTGCTAGATCTGCTTATTTTTCAACCCTATTAGAAGAAAATAAACATAATCCTAGGTATTTATTTGAAACAGTGGCTAAACTAACGAAAAAGCTTCAAGCACAGAAGTTTCAGGCCAACACAGTAATGACTTTATGAACTTCACTTATAAGATTGATAATATCAGGGACAAAATTATAAGTATGCAACCGTCTACTACAGTATCGCGTCAGGGAGTGCATTGTAGTCTCCCTGAGGAAAATTTTTATTCATTTGTTGCTATAGGAGAGGAAGAATTCTGCAAACTCGTTAATTCATCTAAATCGACAACTTGTATGTTAGACCCTATACCGACTAAGCTATTGAAAGAGCTGCTTCCAGAGATCATAGATCCTCTTCTTAATATCATTAATTCGTCTTTGTCTCTAGGATACGTACCAAAAACCTTTAAGCTGGCTATGATAAAACCGCTTGTTAAAAAAACACAACTTGATCCTTCAGAATTAGTCAATTACAGGCCGATCTCAAATCTGCCTTTTCTGTCAAAGATATTAGAAAAAGCAGTATCCTCACAACTGTGTTCCTTTCTTGAAAGAAATGATATCTGTGAGGATTTTCAGTCAGGATTTAGACCGCACCATAGTACTGAGACAGCTCTCATTAGAGTTACAAATGATTTACTTTTATCATCCGATCGTGGTTGTATCTCTCTATTAGTGTTACTTGATCTTAGTGCTGCATTTGACACAATTGACCACAACATTCTTTTAAATAGACTAGAAAACTATGTTGGCATTAGTGGAATTGCACTAGCATGGTTTAAATCATACTTATGACCGTTATCAGTTTGTAGCAGTAAATGAAGAGATGTCTTATCGATCACAAGTTCAGTATGGCGTACCACAAGGCTCAGTACTAGGACCGCTGCTGTTCACTCTGTACATGCTACCATTAGGACATATCATTAGGAAACATGGAATTAGCTTTCACTGTTATGCCGATGATACTCAGCTGTATATTTCTTCAAAACTAAACGAAACTTACCAATTCACAAAATTAACGGAATGCATAGCTGATTTAAAAAATTGGATGACTAGTAATTTCCTACTATTAAACTCTGAAAAAACAGAGATTCTAATTAGGACAAAAAACTTCCACACGTAATAACCTAGAATACTGTCTAACACTTGATGGCTGCTCTATTACGTCTTCGTCGTCGGTTAGGAACCTGGGTGTGCTCTTTGATAGCAATCTTTCATTTGAAAGTCACGTGTCTAGTATCTGTAAAACCGCATTTTTCCATCTTAAAAATATATCTAAATTACGACATATGCTCTCATTAACAAATGCGGAACAATTAGTTCATGCTTTCATGACATAGAGACTAGATTATTGTAATGCTCTACTGGGTGGTTGCCCTGCACGCTTAATAAATAAACTACAGCTGGTCCAAAACGCTGCAACTCGAGTTCTTACTAGAACCAGGAAATATGACCATATTAGCCCGGTTCTGTCAACACTGCATTGGCTGCCTATTAAACATCCTATAAATTTTAAAATATTGTTGATTACTTACAAAGCACTAAATGGTTTAGTTCTGCAATACTTGAGCGAGCTCTTAACGCATTATAGTCCTTCACGTCTATTGCGATCTCAAAATTCGGGCCAGTTGATAATACCTAGAATATCAAAATCGACTGCTGGCGGTAGATCCTTTTCCTATTTAGCACCAAAACTTTGGAACAGTCTTCCTACCATTGTCCGGGAAACAGACACACTCTGTCAGTTCAAAGCTAGACTAAAAACACATCTCTTTGACCTAGCATTCAAATAATATATTATAGACTTCTATAATTCAATGTTAGGCTGCATAGATTAGGTCAGCAGGAACTGGGAACACTTCCCTTAAATCCTGATGTACTCGTTACATCATCATAAGAAGAATGGCATCTACGCTAATTTTAGTGTCTTTGTTTATCCCGAGGTTTTCCCGCAGCCTGCCGGATACAGGCCGTATCCAGATCTGACTAGGAGCTTTGCCTGGACCCGATGACAACGCAGTGCTGAAGTGCCAACTAGCCTCTCCCTATGGAGGATCCCTTTCCCACTCTACAGATAAAACGTTGTGATTCCGGTTCGCGTACCCACCCCGAAGTGATAAAATAAAACAAAATTCTGTATCAAATTACAGTTACTGTAAATCCGGTCTCTAGTTCAGAAACGCCAGAGGAGAACTGGCCCCCGACTGAGCCTGGGTTCTCCCAAGGTTTTTTTTCTCTCCATTAGGTCACCTGATGGAGTTTTAGGACACCAGTAGGTCACTTGATGGAGTTTTTCGGTTCCTTGCCACTGTTGCCTTTGGCTTGCTCAGTTGGGGATATTTAAATTAATTAACCAAGCATTAATACCATTGATCAGCCCTACCAAACGTGGATGTTTTTTCCACTAAGAAACAAACATTATTATGTTATTTGATTGATACTATGAAGCTGCTTTGATGCAATTTATGTTGTGAAAAGCGCTATATAAATACACTTGACTTGACTTGACTATATGTGGTTTAAAAGTGAGAGCATCATCAAGCTTAATGCCAAGGTACTTATAAGAATGAACCACCTCTATGACACTTCCAGTCAAAGTGAACACAGAAGGAGGAACTTGAGAAACCTTCTTAGTATTACTAAACAGCATCAGCTTGGTCTTATCAGCATTGAGAACCAGTTTAAGCTGCAGAAGCGTGTGTTGAACCACATCAAAAGCTTTCTGCAAAGACTCAACCGCTTTAGCTGGGGACGATCCAAAACAATAAATAATCGCGTCATCAGCATAGAAATGCATATTAGCATCCGACACATTTTGGCCCAGTTCATTTATATACATAATAAACAAGAGAGAACCCAAAATTGAGCCTTGTGGCACCCCCTTGTGGACCTTCACTAATGCAGAACATAAACCATCACATTTAATACACTGAGTCCTGTCACTCAGATAATTCATGAACCAGGAAACTGCACAATCAGACAATCCCAAACAAAGAAGCCTATGCTTTAAAACAACACGGTCCACTGTGTCAAAAGCTTTCGACAGATCAAGAAAGAGTGATGCACAGAATTGCTTTCTATCAAGGGCGACAAGCAGGGTGTCATGTTTCAATGTGTTTGAGTCCTGTTTGTGATCTTGGTTTCCCCTGTCTTTGTGATTTTGGTTCAGTCCTGTTCGTTTTCCCGCCATGTCTGATTAGTATTCCCTTCACCTGTGTTTGGTTAATTATCCCATCAGTCCCTGTTCATTTAAACCTTGTGTTTTCCCTCAGTGTTTGTTGGTCGTCGTCTTTGTAAGGTTGTGTTTTCCCTGAAGTCCTGGTATCTGTTCTTTTGTTCCTGTATGTTCTAGAAAGTTTAATTTGTAAATAAATCCACTTTATTTCTACGCCTTGTGACCTCGTCTTCAGCTACCTGCACACAACCCTGACACAGGGACGTCATTAGGCCTATTTTAGGGGGGGCTGAAGCTACCCCAAAATGATAATAAGAACAACAATAACAATTCGATTTATGAGTATCCTCATAAGGAAAGGGGATACAGGATATTTTCGGGAGTCCTGCATAATAATAGCGGATACCTGATGTGCGCAAATTAGTTCAAATCTCCCGGAATATCTGGAGCTCGCGAGCTCCAAACCGTGTAGCGCGCACACAGAGAAAGAGAGAGCGAGAGTCCTTGCGTGTGTGTGCAAATGTGCGCGCGTGTGCCTCACGAAGCACATGTACCGGCACCCCGGTCTTCCAAACCTAGTGACATCCCTGGCGACAAGTATGTCATTAATTACTTTTGTAACAGCAGTGATGGTACTGTGCTTTTTCCTGAAGCCTGATTGCAGTTTAGAAAGAAGTTCATTTGAGTATTAAAAACTCTTTCATTTGTTCTGAAACAAGGGATTCTAAAATTTTTGACAAAACACATAAATTAGATGTAGGCCGATAGTTAGTTAAAACTGCTGGATCACCTCCTTTAAACAAGGGAGTAACAAAAGCTGACTTCCAAACTGATGGTATTTCATTATTTTGAATTGACAAATTAAAAAGAATTGTAAGGGGCTCAGCAACAAAATCAGCCGCCTTTTTAAAAAAAACATAAGTCTCTATTAAATCTGGTCCAGGAGGTTTTCTGTGATCTAACGCTTTAAGAGCTCCATGCACCTGCTGCACAGTAAAAGAAACAAAATGAAAAGGCTCTCTAGAAAACACTGGAGAGTATGTGCATGGAGTGACAGCGACTACTCCTGTCGACTCGGACAGAGAACCAACTGATACAAAATGCTCATTAAAGCAATTTAAGACATCAACTCTGTCGTAGACTGGGAGAGAGTTTTTTTTAAGACAAATTATGGGAGCTTCATTACTTTTATTCACAGATAGAGACTTGATGACTTTCCAAAATGTATGTGGATTATTGAGATTTTCACTTGTGACTGATAAATAATATTCTGATTTAGCCTTTTTAATAAGAGAGGTAAATGTGTTTCTTAGTTGTCTGAAAATGGACCAGTCAGTGGCAGAATCACCATTTCTAGCTTTAGCCCATGCCACATTTCGGATAATGTCTGACAACTCAGGAAAAAACCAAGGGTTTTCCCATCCCTTCACTCTGTGCTTTGTCCAAGGAGCATGTTTATTTACAATTTTCTCTAAAATTCTCCTTAAAAAGTGTCCAGGCAAGTTCCACATCAGGCAACAGGCCTAGCTGTTCCCAGTTAATCAAAGATAAATCATAATGATAGGCTTGTTCATAAAATTTTTTCAAATTCCTCTTTCTAATAATTTGCTATTTGTGAGTGTGTGTGTGTGTGTGTGTGTGTGTGTGTGTTTGTGTGTGTGTGTGTGTGTGTGTGTGTGTGTGTGTGTGTGTGTGTGTGTGTGTGAGTGTGTGTGTGTGTGTGTGTGTGTGTGTGTGTGTGTGTGGCCTGGTAAACCCTACGTTATGGGGACAAAATGTCCCCACAAGGATGGCAATATCCGAAATCATTGTTCGTGTGGGGACATTTTTTGGTCCCCATGAGGAAATCAGCTTATAAATCATACTAAGTTATGTTGTTTGAAACTGTAAAAATGCAGAATGTTTCCTGTGATGGGTAGGTTTAGGGATAGGGTTAGTGTAAGGGAATAAAATATACAGTCTGTACAGTATAAAAATCATTATGTCTATGGAAAGTCCCCATAAAACATGAAAACACAACATGTGTGTGTGTGTGTGTGTGTGTGTGTGTGTGTGTGTGTGTGTGTGTGTGTGTGTGTGTGTGTGTGTGTGTGTGTGTGTGTGTGACTGTGTGTGTGTGTGTGTGACTGTGTGTGTGTGTGTGTGTGTGTGAGTGTGTGTGTGTGTGTGTGTGTGTGTGTGTGTGTGTGTGTGTGTGTGTGTGTGTGTGTGTGTGTGTGTGTGTGTGTACCTGGCCTGTGAGCTGTCCAGTGGGATTGTAATAATGTGTCTTCTACTGTCTCTGTTGAACACCAGCGCTTTCCCACTGGCCAACACCCCGCAGGCGAAGCTGACCTCTGACCCCCGCAGCGAGGAGAAGCTGTGATAGGACGACAGCCTCACACTCGAGAAACTCTCCGACAGGAACGCAGGAAAGGTCTGAGACGCCAGCTCGCACGCAGGCCCGCTGAAACCAGGGTCACACCTGAGGAAACGTGGAGAACACACACTTCCTGGTAAGACGTTGCTGTTTCTTACAGAGAAAAGAGTGTTTGGCCGGAAGAGAATTCGTACTTGCAGCCGGTGCGTGAGCAGTGTCCTCTGCCGGAGCAGAAGCGCAGACAGGACGGCCCGATATAGACTGGAAAACACACACACAGCAGGCGTGAACAATGTCTCTATAAGTAAACCTGAAGCTGTGTGTGTTCGCTCTGCAGGCATGTGTGTTCTGAATGTAGACTGGCTCTTACTGTTGTCGATGGCCCACATGTTGCTGGTCCCCACAGCGGTCTGTCTCCAGCGGAAGCGAGTGCTCTCGGTAAGTGCGGCGTTGGGCAGAGGAATGCTGATCCTGGTCCAGCTACAACACACACACACACACACAGATTTAACCGTGCAGACATGCTAAGAGGCAGTGGTGTGGGGTGTGTGTACGAGGCGCAGTAACGGACCCGCTGTAGTTCTCTGAGGAGTAGATGCTGCTGTGAGGCAGGTGTGAGCCCACACACAGATCCGGGAGACACTCGGAGTGCAGGAGGGACCAGGAGCGGCCCTGATTCGTAGAGAACTCCAGATTAATGCTGTGACAAAGAAGGGGAAACACATCTTTAATGCTTTAGCTGCTGTTAACTTTCTTTTTGTTTTGTTCTATTCTAGTTTTCTATTGTGTTCTTTTGTTCTGTTATTTTTTATTCTGTTATTTTCTTTTCCTTTCTGTTCTATTCTATTGTATTCTATTCTGTTATGTGCTGTTCTGCTCTATTTGTATTGTATTGTATTGTTTTTGATAAAATAAAACAAAATTCTGTATCAAATTACAGTTACTGTAAATCCGGCCTCTAGTTCATAAACGCCACAGGAGAACTGGCCCCCGACTGAGCCTGGGTTCTCCCAAAGTTTTTTTCTCTCCATTAAGTCACCTGATGGAGTTTTAGGACACCAGTAGGTCACCTGATGGAGTTTTAGGACACCAGTAGGTCACCTGATGGAGTTTTAGGACACCAGTGGGTCACTGATGGAGTTTTAGGACACCAGTAGGTCACCTGATGGAGTTTTAGGACACCAGTGGGTCACCTGATGGAGTTTTAGGACACCAGTAGGTCACCTGAGGGAGTTTTAGGACACCAGTAGGTCACCTGATGGAGTTTTAGGACACCAGTAGGTCACCTGATGGAGTTTTAGGACACCAGTGGGTCACCTGATGGAGTTTTAGGACACCAGAAGGTCTCTGATGGAGTTTTAGGACACCAGTGGGTCACCTGATGAAGTTTTAGGACACCAGTGGGTCACCTGATGGAGTTTTAGGACACCAGTGGTCACCTGATGGAGTTTTAGGACACCAGGGTCACCTGATGGAGTTTTAGGACACCAGTGGGTCACCTGATGGAGTTTTAGGACACCAGTGGGTCTGATGGAGTTTTAGGACACCAGTAGGTCACATGAGGGAGTTTTAGGACACCAGTGGGTCACCTGATGGAGTTTTAGGACACCAGTGGGTCACCTGATGGAGTTTTAGGACAACAGTAGGTCACCTGGGGGAGTTTTAGGACACCGGGTCACCTGATGGAGTTTTAGGACACCAGTGGGTCACCTGATGAGTTTTAGGACACCAGTGGGTCACCTGGGAGTTTTAGGACACCAGAAGGTCTCCTGATGGAGTTTTAGGACACCAGTGGGTCACCTGATGAAGTTTTAGGACACCAGTGGGTCACCTGATGGAGTTTTAGGACACCAGTTGGTCACCTGATGGAGTTTTAGGACACCAGTGGGTCACCTGATGGAGTTTTAGGACACCAGTGGGTCACCTGATGGAGTTTTAGGACACCAGTGGGTCATCTGATGGAGTTTTAGGACACCAGTAGGTCACATGAGGGAGTTTTAGGACACCAGTGGGTCACCTGATGGAGTTTTAGGACACCAGTGGGTCACCTGATGGAGTTTTAGGACACCAGTGGGTCACCTGGGGGAGTTTTAGGACACCAGTGGGTCACCTGATGGAGTTTTAGGACACCAGTGGGTCACCTGATGGAGTTTTAGGACACCAGTAGGGTCACCTGATGCAGTTTTAGGACACCAGTGGGTCACCTGATGGAGTTTTAGGACACCAGTGGTTCACCTGATGGAGTTTTAGGACACCAGTGGGTCACCTGAGGGAGTTTTAGGACACCAGTGGGTCACCTTATGGAGTTTTAGGACACCAGTAGGTCACCTGATGGAGTTTTAGGACACCAGTGGGTCACCTGATGGAGTTTTAGGACACCAGTAGGTCACCTGATGGAGTTTTAGGACACCATTGGGTCACCTGATGGAGTTTTAGGACACCAGTAGGTCACCTGAGGGAGTTTTAGGACACCAGTAGGTCACCTGATGGAGTTTTAGGACACCAGTAGGTCACCTGATGGAGTTTTAGGACAACAGTGGGTCACCTGATGGAGTTTTAGGAACCAGAAGGTCTCCTGATGGAGTTTTAGGACACCAGTGGGTCACCTGATGAAGTTTTAGGACACCAGTGGGTCACCTGATGGAGTTTTAGGACACCAGTTGGTCACCTGATGGAGTTTTAGGACACCAGTAGGTCACCTGATGGAGTTCTAGGACACCAGTAGGTCACCTGATGGAGTTTTAGGACACCAGTAGGTCACCTGATGGAGTTTTAGGACACCAGTAGGTCACTTGATGTAGTTTTTTGGTTCCTTGCCACTGTTGCCTTTGGCTTTCTCAGTTGGGGATATTCAAATTAATTAACCAAGCATTAATACCATTGATCAGCCCTACCAAACGTGGATGTTTTTTCCACTAAGAAACAAACATTGTTATGTTATTTGATTGATACTGTGAAGCTGCTTTGATGCAATTTATATTGTGAAAAGCGCTATATAAATACACTTGACTTGACTTGACCTGACTATTCTCTTCTTTTCTATTCTATTTTATTCCGTTATGTTTTGTTTGTTATTTTCTATTGTTCTATTCTGTCCTCTTCTTTTCTATTCTATTCTTTTTTCTTCTGCTCTGTTATTTTCTATTATATTATGTGATGTCATGTTCTATTTTCTATTCTATTGAATTGTTCTCTTTCATGTTCCATTCTATTTTCTTCTTTTCTATTGTATTTTATTCTGCGATGTTCTTTTTTTCTAATGTATTCTGTTCTGTTCTGTTCTTTTCTGTTCTAATATATTCTATTCTGCGCTGTTCTTTTTTTTTTGTATTCTGTTCTCTTTTCTATTATATTCCGTTATGGGTTAGGGTTAGTTCTGTTCTGTTCTTTTCTATTCTTTTCTATTCTATTCTATTCGATTATATTCGATTCTATTCTATTCTATTAAATTCTATTCTGTATATATATATATGTATACTATATACTATATATATATTATGTTCTCTTCTGTTCTGTTCAATTCTTTTCTGATGTTTATATTCTGTTCCGTTCTACTATATTCCATTCTGTACTTTATTCTCTATTCTATTTTGCTATTTTCTATTCTGTTATTTTTTGTTCCATCCTTTTCTATTCTACTCTATTTTACTCTGTTTTGTTTATTCTGCTCTGTTCTGTTCTCTTCTTTTTTCTTCTGTTCTGTTATTTTCAATTCTATTCTGTTATTCTATTGTATTATATTCTACTCTATTCTAGTCTGTTCTATTATTTCTATTATATTCTGTGATGTTCTATTATGTTCTATGTGTATTATATTCTGTTCTGTTTTCTATTCTATTCTTTTTTTATTCTATTGTTATTTTCTGTTCTATTCTATTCTCTACGGTTACAAAAGAGATGATGACAGAATGCTGGTCAGCCGACGTCGATGGAGAACTGCACCGTGTGTGTGTGTGTGTGTGTGTGTGTGTGTGTGTGAGCACCGCACCTGTTGGCCGGCTGATACGCGCCGCAGCCGAGGTTTATGGAGAACTGCATCAGGTGTGTGTGCGTGTGTGCGTGGGTGTGTGTGTGCGTGTGCGTGCATGCGTGCATGCGTGTGTGCGTGTGTGTGTGTGTGTGTGTGAGCACCGCACCTGTTGGCCGGCTGATACGCGCCGCAGCCGAGGTTTATGGAGAACTGCACCAGGTGTGTGTTTGCACCGGGCAGCACCGGCAGCAGCTGAAGGAAGTCCAGAGCCCAAACATGACGCTTCGCCCCGCCGTGAGATTTCTGCTCCAGACAGAACTGAGTGGCTGAAGTTTGGAGCTCTGTGGGCAAACCAACGGACACAACTGTGGGAGTCTGGAAAGAGCAAAGAGATGTCGAGGACGTCTGAATGAATGTGACATCAGAAGAAAGAGAAACACCATACATTCCAAACAGAACATGCAACTGTTGAAAATGGTTAGTTTAAACAGGTCTCATCAAGAGTCTTGATGTAGTTTCAGGCTCTACTAGAACAGGTTTTCCTGCTTGAATGTTGATTATTTTCCTCATATTCTCCATTGTTGCGGCTCCTCTCTTCAGTCTGTCAGTAACACTCTGTTTACTTCCTGTCTCTATGAAGCCCCTCCTCCTGAAAAGCACACTGTGCTCTGATTGGTCGGCTGGATCAGTGTGCTGTGATTGGTCGAGCGATTCGAGTGTGTTTGGGAAATGTCCCGCCCCTTACCATAACCGGCAGTTTAACACACTACTAACTAACTCAACCAGGCCCCGCCCCCTTATTCTGTATGTGAATTATTATAATGAGGAATATTGTGACGTGTTCCCTGAAGAAACTCAAGATACAATGGTGGCGTTTCAGGGAGTTCAGAAACACTGACACTGATATAGAGAATACAGCAACATTACACACTAAAGACAGATGAATATGGGAAAAAGCAGAACAGGTCATCTTTAACCTAAATCTGTACATACACAACACAAGATCTATACCCTGTAGGCGGAGTATGGCAGAATGTCCAGAAGCAAATGATCTTTCCTGCCCTCTGAGCGGCCAAAGAGGACGACATTATTCTTGCTGGATTCTCCAGGGTTGCAGCCTCCAGCACCTGCAGTGAACACACAGATCCCAATACTGAACACACACAGATCCCAATACTGAACACACACAGATCCCAATACTGAACACATACACAGATCCCAATACTGAACACACAAACAGACACTGAACACACAGACACTCTCAATGACAAATGTGGAACAATTAGTTCATGCGTTCATAAGCTCAAGGCTATATTATTGTAATGCTCTACTGGGTGGTTGCCCTGCACGCTTAATAAACAAACTACAGCTGGTCCAAACAGCAGCTCGAGTTCTTACCAGAACCAGGAAGTATGACCATATTAGCCCGGTTCTGTCAACACTGCATTGGCTGCCTATTAAAGATCGTATAAATTTTAAAATATTGCTGATTACTTACAAAGCACTAAATGGTTTAGCTCCGCAGTGCTTGAGCGAGCTCTTAACGTATTATAGTCCTTCACGTCTATTGCGATCTCAAATTCCGGCCAGTAGATAATACCTAGAATATCTAAATCGAATGCTGGCGGTAGATCCTTTTCCTATTTAGCACCAAAACTCTGGGACAGTCTTCCTAACATTGTCCGGGAAGCAGACACACTCTGCCAGTTCAAAGCTAGATTAAAAACACATAATACATTATAGACTTCTATAATTCAATGTTAGGCTGCATAGATTAGGTCAGCCGGAACTGGGAACACTTCCCTTAAATACTGATGTACTTGTTACATCATAAAAAGAATAGCGTCTAAGCTAATGTAATATATTAACGTTTTTCAAAATTGGAACCTTGGAACCTGTTTTTCGTTTTCGTTTTCATTGCGTTCTCGAGCCACCAAACATTGTTGTTGTGAAAACGAGCGGCCAGAACACATTAAAAGTTTGTAATGGAAGTGAATCAATCAAAACTAACTTTAGCTGGACAATAACTTTATTCTAGAGCTGCTGTAAAGCCAAAACAATCTCTGTTTCTTTAAATTCCTTTTATCAATGTAAAGCTGCTTTGAAGCAATCTATATTGTTAAAAGCACTACATAAATGAAGGTGACTTGACTAGACTTGACACTGAACACACAGACACTGAACACACATGGCAACATTAATATAATGTGCATGAACAAGTGACAGAGCAAGACGTACCCATGGTGAAGTGGAACCGCAGGTTTCCATAGGCGCTGGTGTTCAGGTATGGAGTGCAAACCTTCCTCTGTCCATCTCCGAGAAAGACGAGCGCTAATCCGGACTCCACCTCTCCACATTGAGCTCCGTACTCGGCTCCTTCAACCTCCCATCTACAGATCAACCACACATACACCTCATCACACACCTCACAACACACACATCAGCACACACCATCACAACACCCTCATCAACACACACCTCACAACACACACACTCTCAACACACACCTCATCAACACACACCTCATCACCACACTCATCAACACACACCTCACAACACACACCTCATCAACACACACCTCATCAACACACACCTCATCAACACACACCTAACAACACACACCTCACAACACACACCTCATCAACACAAACCTCATCAACACACACCTCATCAACACACACCTCACAACACACACCTCATCAACACACACCTCATCAACACACACCTCATCTACACACACCTCATCAACACACACCTCATCAAACACACCTCATCAACACACACCTCATCAACACACACCTCATCAACACACACCTCACAACACACACCTCATCTACACACACCTCATCAACACACACCTCATCAACACACACCTCTCAACACACACCTCACAACACACACCTCATCAACACACACCTCATCAACACACACCTCATCAACACACACCTCACAACACACACCTCATCAACACACACCTCATCAACACACACCTCATCAACACACACCTCACAACACACACCTCATCAACACACCTCATCAACACACACCTCATCAACACACACCTCATCAACACACACCTAACAACACACACCTCATCAACACGCACCTCATCAACACACCTCATCAACACACAACACACACCTCATCAACACACACCTCATCAACACACACACCTCATCAACACACACACACCTCACAACACACACCTCATCAACACACACCTCATCAACACACACCTCACAACACACACCTCATCAACACACACACCTCATCAACACACAGCTCATCAACACACACCTCATCAACACACACCTCATCAACACACACACCTCATCAACACACACACCTCACAACACACACCTCATCAACACACACCTCGTCAACACACACCTCATCAACACACACCTCATCAACACACACACCTCATCAATACACACACCTCATCTACACACACCTCATCAACACACACCTCATCAACACACACCTCACAACACACACCTCATCAACACACACCTCATCCACCTGTTCACTGCCCCGCTCAGAGCACACACCTGAACTAAACTGGCTGTAGTGTTAATGAATGCTTCGGAATACAGACAGTAATACTACAGTAAGACCTAAGCACTCAGCAGATTATTTTAGAAAATGAAAGTGTAAAAAAGTTTTACACAGTAAAGCAAATGTACTGAATGTAGTTCAACGTAGTTCCGCCCACACTCTCTTCTGATTGGCTGTGATTTGTGATTGATTTGTTTGCGAGTGAAGTGCGTTTGCAGGGAGACTCTGCCCACACGCTCTTCTGATTGGCTGTAATACGTGATTGATTTAATTGTGAATGCCGTGCGTTTGCAGGGAGACTCCGCCCACACGCTCTTCTGATACGCTGTGATTTTGGAATGATTTGCCGAAAAGCAATGCCAGTGTAATTTGTTTTGGATCATAAGCCTTACCCAGTCAGTGGACTCTCGAAGTCTTCCTCCCAGTAACTGCGTCCCTCTTCCCGGTGCAGGTCCACGTCACGCGTGGAGGCGAAGCTGTGCTCCAGCGCTTCTCCACCGTGGAAATACAGGGAGTTTCCCTCCGACTGACACGCATGCTGTTGAGTGGATCGAGGAAGAGTTACAGAGGTTTCTGACAAATCTGCATTATAAAGTGAAGACAATGAGCGTCTGCCTCGATTCAATCACAATCCCTGGTGAGAAGAGGTGCACTTGTAGTGTACTTCAAATCTTAAAAATATACATTTAAAAACTGCACATGAAGATAATGCGATATTAATTAAATAAAGGCCACTTAAAGAGCACACTTTCATAACTGTCTCTTAACACACTTTAAAAAGTGCACTTTGTAATAATGTCAAATTAAGTTGAACTTTAAAGAACATTTTAAATTGTTGGGTTGTTACGTAAAAAGATGTGCACTTATTTTGATGCGTTGACTAACATACTGAAGGGCATGTCAGGCACTTGATTATAATTTATACTATTGTCTTTTTACGATATTTACATTTCAAGTTAATATTTTAAATGTCTAAATTGCAACATCATCATTACAAATGTGTAATTATTTACCAACATTCATTACCTCATTTCACTATTATTTTCTCTTGTTTATATAAATCCTTAGACATTTTTGCAAATAAATGTTTTTTCTTATTAAATAATCTTGCAATGTAAACCGTTCGTTTGTATGTTTAATTCTCTTTATGTTACGGTGGGGAACGAGCAGGCCGTGACAGTATGAATTAAGACTATAATAGATTCTCATCTAATTGCAATTAACATGAGTGTCAATTAAGTGTCTGAAAACATTACATCTAGTTCACACTTAAATATAGTCTTTTATTATTGGCATAACAAGCTCTTTTGTGACCTTGACAGTGGCTCCTGGGAAGAAGAGCCAGTTGGCCGTGTCCAGCGGGTCCAGGTTGTCCTCCAGCAGCGGCGGCCGCTCAGCGCCGTTCAGAACCAGTATGTTGTCCAGACCCCAGCAGGACTCGTATCCGTCGGGCCCCGGGGCCGGCTCCTGACTCCAGCGCAGATGTACAGACTCGCCTTGACAGCCGGTGACCAGCGGCACCAGATGAACCACAGTACTAGTGTTAGTGGGAGCCCTGCCAAACCAGAACAACAACACTGAAGAGATTCACAGATGAACCACACATTACATTTTGCATGGCACCTAACTTATCCTATAGCAGTTTGTTTCTGCTATAAAGAAGCGGTACTGCCGTCTAAGGGTACTGAACGTACTATATGTTGTGTGTTTTGCCTTTCCTCACCCAAACTGGGTCAAAAAGGCTACTTTTCGTGAATGCGAGTGCATTAGCAGGTAGTTACGGAATCACAGGTGTATGATTTAAGAGATGAGATCATGATGAGACCGAAACCAGTGCATTCACTGACTATTTAATTTTACTTAACATTATTTTATTTATCCACTATATTTATGATACCTTTTTGAAGGGTATTGGTTTACTTATGGCCTTTTTGTGCACTTGAGCTTAACTGAGACTCGAGAGTTTGTAGACTTTTAAGAAGCTGTTGTGTCGACCTTTATTTATTGCAATATTTGGGTGATTCGTTTTATTTAGATTTTAGAAAATAAACACGATTTCTCATCTTACAAATCAATTGTTTATTTTCATTGGCATGTCTCTTAGGTGTTGAGGTGCATCTTTGAGCCTACATTCAGTAGGAGTAAAATACTAGCAAGGAGTAAAAGTACTGTTAAGATCAGATACTCTAAGACTTTTACTCAAGTCGAATTGGAATTAGTGACATGTAACATGTAATTGAGTCATATTTGCTGTAAGGTATCTGTACTTTACTCAAGTATGGTTTTCAGGTACTCTTTACACCTCTGGTGTATGTGATCCGTGTCCTAAAATAAGATAAAAACCTGATCTTTTCCAAGGTTATCCAGTCATCAGAGGTGTTCAGACCGCAGGAGACGATGATACTGGGGTCTGAGTAACTGAACCGACACGAACCAGATCCTGAGGAACACAAACACACAAACTCATGAGCCATCGCTCCGCTTCATAACCACATACAGAAAACAGACAACAGCTGCACGAACAAATTCTGTTTTCCAGCACAAACATCTAAACACACTTAAATCAAGATACATTTACTGGAGAACAAATGTTGAGAATATTTGGAAACCTTTTAAATCCTTTATTTCAAACTCTGGTTTTAGTAATATAATGAATAGTGAAATAGCTTGATTCCCAACTTATTTTCACATTTTCTTGCTACCAAACCATTGATCATTTCATCATTTTTTAGCTAAATTACCCCTTTTTATACCATGATATGCTTATCTTGTATGCATGACTATTTCCAACTCTTCTTAATGTATAGCTAACTGAATTTAATTGATCTGTGGCTTTTTACTTTTTTGGGGGGAGGGGGGGTGTTTGTTTTTTTCTTTCTTTTCTTTCTGTCAGGACCACTATCGTCAAATACGATTGACAATTAGCACACAGTTTGGATAGGTGGTATGGTTCTGTTCTGGGCAGGGCATGAGTTCCCTGCGCATCCATGCAGCCTAGCATGAATAAGAGCAGCAACAACACTCCTTAGGGTAAACAGAACAGAACCAACATGAATGTATTGCAGATATCATTAATTCAAGTTTTTAAAGTACAACGTAATTCGAGAATTTATTCTGATTCAAGGGGAATCAGAATGCCAAATCCTGACTAATGATAGGCGTCGTCCTGACACATGTGACCCACGAAGACCTGCATCACAAACTTTTTGAAGGGACACCCCAGAAATTAGGGTCTTGGAGGCTGCCGTACCCCTAGTAGAATGGGCTCTAGTGGCCAAAGGTGAAGGCTAGCCCACAACTTAATATGCAAGAGAGATAGCCTTGACTATCCATTTGCTAACAGTCTGTTTGGATGCAGGAAGGCTTTTTTAGGGGGCCCAAAGCATAACAGCAGCTGATCAGACTTTCTCCACAGGGCAGCTCTGTGGATATAAGTGTCCAGTGCCCTTCCATTTCTCCAGGTCTTGATCTTTAAAGGGATGAGGACAGAACGCCTGCAGTATGATAGGCCGTGGTATATTGGTTGGAACCTTTGGTACATATCCTGGTTTCAGATAGAGGAACGCTTTGACCATCCCGGGTGCAAACTCAAGGCACAAAGGAGATACCGATAGGGTCTGAAGATCTCTTACTCTCTTAGGATCTCTTAGGAAATGGCTAGAATGGACACAGTTTTGAGTGTCAGAAACTTTTGTGAGACAGAATCAAGAGGCTTGAAAGGAGCGGCCGATAAACCTTCTAGAACAAGAGCCAGATCTCAAGTTGAAACTCTGGTACGAACTGCAAGCCTCAGCCTCAGGGTGCTTTGAAGGAAACGTATTATCAGAGGATCTCTTCCAACAGATAAACTCACCTGGGGGGCATGGTAGGCTGCAATGGCCACAACATATACCAGTGTGGAAGGTGATGACCCTCAAGGGAAACGATCTCGAAGGAACTCAAGTATTGAACCAATAGGGCAATTAACTGGATCCCATTGTGCCATTAACTTCCTTGTGGACGGAGCTCTGGAGTGCAGTATGGTCTCTACAACCTCGGTTGAGAGACCAGAGTCTATGAGTCGGGCCCCCTCAGAGGCCAGACCCACGGGTTGAATGTTTCTGGACGGGGATGGAGGATTGCTCTCCCCGCCTGAGATAGAAGGTCCCTCCTGACCGGCAGCTCCAGGCGAGAGCCGCTGAGAAGGGATTTTAGGTCCGAAAACCACACCGGCTTGGCCAGTACGGAGCTACCAAAAGAACACTCACTCCGTCCTGGCGGACCGTCTCCAGAACTCCTGGAAGCAAAGCAATCAGGGGAAATGCGAACAGCCTCGGCCTTGTCTGCAACATTACATCCACTCCCAATGGGGCTGAATGTATGAGGGAGAACCATAGTGGACAGTGCGTCATATCCTAAAACGCGAACAGATCCACCTGTGCCTGGCCATAAACTCCCCAAATGTGCTTCACCACCTCGGTGAGGGGCCTCCATTCCCCGGGCCTCAGCGGCTGTCTTGAAGGGACATCTGCTCCTACATTCTGATGTCCCGGAATATAGACTGCTCTCAGGGAGAGCAATTTCCCTTGGGACCACAAGAGAATCTGGTGCACCAGTTTGCATAGTGGATATGAACACAGACGCCCTTGATGATTTATACAGGAGAACACTGAAATGTGGTCTGTGCGAACAAGCACATGATGGTCCCTCAGGTCGTGAAGGAAGTGTCTCAACGCATTGAAGACTGCCATCATCTCCAGGTAGTTTATGTGCCACGAAATATGATGACTCCTCCACAGACTCTGAGCTGAGCGGCCTTCCATTACTGCTCCCCAGCCAGTGAGGGAAGCATCTGTCAAGAGCGAAACTCGATGGCAAAGAGCTCCTAACACTGGACCCTGGAATATAAACTTATGTTTACTCCATATAACCAAGGCACGGAGACACCATTGTGTTATCCTGATGGTACGGAGTAGATTCCCCCTTGGGAAAAATCCCTTGGTCTTGAGCCACCACTGTAGGGGCCTGATGTACAGCAGGCCGCACTGTATAATGTTGCACACGGCTGCCATCAGCCCCAACAGCCTTTGAAACTGTTTTACAGTGTGTGACTGGCCTAGCTATATTTCTTTTACAACTGTGAGGATTGAGGCAACATGAACAGGCGAGAGCACGGCCCTCATTGTCACTGAATCCCACATGACACCAAGAAAGGTGGTACTCTGAGCTGGAGAAAGCACACTTTTCTTGGCATTCAATCTCAACCCCAACTTTTTCATATGTGCGAGAACGACATCTCGATGCCGAACCGCCAGGTGTTCCGACTCTGCTAGGATAAGCCAGTCGTCGATGTAATTCAGAATACTAGTAATTCAAATTGCCGAAGCCTTCTTCGCGAGCAGAATGGTCCTCAGATCTCTCGGTGGAGTGTTTAACACAACGGTGTTAACCGCATCACCAAAGAGGCTAGGAAGCGGTAGCAGGCCGTCCAGCAGAAAATATTTATCTTTATCTTTGATATCAGACAGATTAAATCAAAGATGCTTCTCCGATGCCACATTCGCTGCCATCGACCGCCCAATAGCACGAGCGGTCTCTTTAGTTCTCGAACCACGTCAGGCCCCCTCGTTAGTCTGCCTGTAATATACCCATTGTGTGAATGCATGCACCAGCCTGACCTGCTGCCGTTTATGCTTTACCCACTAGCATGGAAGATTTCTTTAAAGGCTTAGTGGGCAGCATTGGGGACTTCAGGGACGATGCCCATGCTGGTGACAGATAACTAGCAAGTGGCTGTTCTACTTTTGGCATTACCCATATTCTCTAAGCCCCCTTATATCAGAGTAAGCGACGACCTAGGGGCTAAATACTCTTGAAGAATATGGTTAATTCCACGACCTTGTTAGTTCTTTGTGGAGGTCATGGAAAACTGGAAGTCCCCTCAAGAGAGGTACTGCACTTGATGTTAAAAAGTGCTTGTCTAATAGACTTTTGGGATGAGCACCTTGTTTCTCAGCTGGCCATTTAATATTCAGCTTAGACACAGCATGAGACAATCCCTCCACCAGTTCCTCATACACTGGAGAAAGTTCTGACGTTTCATTTTCCACCATTTCAACGCTCAGCACATCTAGTTCCTCGGAAGGAACTGCGGGGTGGGCTTCCGAGAGAGCACTGGATCCCATGGGTAAAGTCTCAAACCCCACCGTGAGATCCATTTGCGATCCCCACATTAAGAGCTTCGGGCCAGAACCACAGGGAACGCTCACCTGAACACCCTCCTCAAAGAGTGCTCTCACAATGCCCACATCACCAAAGTATGTGTGTATCCCCACCCGTGATATGACAAGGGCAGGGAGAAACACACAACTTGAGCGATTGTTTGGACGGCATTATATATATCTGACTGAGCTGTATGATTTCGTGACAGACAACGATAAATATGATAAACAGTTTGTAACACAGAGCGCTTGCTGAGGCACAGAAGCTGATGCCGGTCAGACCGCATTTCCTGGTCGTGAGGTCACCCGCCCGTGACGCTCACTCTCGCCATTTGACTAGTTGACACATGTGCTTCAGACGCAATCATGCAGGGGCGTTCCTAAAGTGTCATCGACGCAGCGTGAGTTCCCTCGAAAGGGAACAAGATTATTTTCCTTATGTAATGCATGTGCAGTATGTTGATTGAAGAATGTTTAGATATTTGTAGTGGAAAACAAGACAGAAACACTGAGCATATAGCATATAGTATGTCTGTAAGAGAGATGGTGATGCTCACCTAAAGCAAACTGCAGGACTGACGCTGCGCTCGTGTTCAGAGCCACCGAGGTCTGAAACACATGACAACATCACACAGGAATCATGTGTTAGTATATGAAGACTGCAGACGAATTACAGCATTATATGAAGATAGAACCGTCTCTGGTGGCGTGGCGCGACTGCATGGTTTTTGTTTTATTGATATGTAAATTGATTAAACTAATTGTATAATTTTTTGTATTATATTCTGTTGAGTGTGTCACAGTAACATCCATATGACAGTGATATACAGATATAATATAGTGCATTGTGTGGTTACTGAACCTCATATGTATTCAGTTGAAGATTCATGAATGTGTTAGACAGCGATTACAACTTGTGCTCATAATAATTACAGTATAAGGATCATATTTATAGTTAAAGTATGTGTATATATATATATATATATATATATATATATATATATATATATATATATATATACAGTCGTGCTCAGAATTAATGGTACCCCTGGTAAATATGATGAAAAATGGCTGTAAAAAATAATTCTGCATCGTTTATCCTTTTGATATTTCATTCAAAAAATTGGCAAAAATCGAACCTTTCATTGAAGTAAAATAATTGACAGTGGAGGGGAAATCACATTATGAAATAAATGTTTTTCTCCAAAACAAGTTGGCCACAATTATTGGTACCCCTAGAATTGTTTACGAGTAAAATATCTCTTAAGTATATCCCCATTCATATTTACCTTTTTTTTGCACACCAGGGTGACTAGGAACATGAAATTGTCCAGCCATGACTTCTTGTTTTACAAGAGTTTAAATATGGGGAAACACAAAGGACAAATTCCCTTAATCATCCATTACAATGAGTAAAACCAAAGAATATAGTTCTGATGTGCATCAAAACATTGTTGAGCGTCACAAAATAGAAAGTGGCTGTAAGAAAATAGCTAAAGCATTGAAAATCCCCATTTTGACCATCAGGGCAATAATTAAGCACTTCCAATCAACTAAAGATGTTACAAATCTGCCAGGAAGTGGACGTGTGTCTATATTGTCTTAATGCATGGTGAGGATGAAAGTTTGAGTGGCCAAAGACTCTCCAAAGATCACAGATGGAGAATTGCAGAGATTAGTTGAGTCTTGGGTTCAGAAAGCCTATTAAAAAAAATTGAACAACCCCTACATCACCACATGTTGTTTGGGAGGTTTTCAAGAAAAATCCTCCTTGCTCATCCAAAAACAAACCCCAGCAAATTCAGTTGTCAGGCATGACTGGACCTTCAAACAGCACAGGGTTCTGTGGTCAGATGAAACTAAAAAATAGCTTTTTGGCAGCAAACATGCAAGATGGGTTTGGTGCACACAAGGATAAAAAGTACCCCATTAGTACAATTTAATATACCATCTTTAATGTTGTGGTCATATTTTTCTGCTGGAGGTCCTGGACTTCTTGTTCAGATACATGCATGGCATCGTGGATTCTATCAAATACCAACAGATAAAAAATCTAAACCTGACAGCCTCTGCTAGAAATCGTATAATGGGCCATGGTTGGATCTTCCATCAGGACAACGATACAAAACAAACATCAAAATCAACACAAAAATGTGTTAAGTAGCACAAAATGAAGCTTCTGCCATGACCGTCCCAGACCTGATGAGTGGAGTGAACTGAAGAGAAGAAGCACCAACATGGATCTGGGAATCTGAAGGATCTGGAGAGATTCTGTAAGAATGGTCTCTGATCTCTTGTCAGGTGTTCTCCGAACTCATCAGGCATCATAGGATAAAACTCAGAGCTGTTATCTTGGCAAAAGGAGATTGCAAAAAGTATTTAATAAAA
>CM060633.1:662500-672500 GCA_030578275.1 Meda fulgida | reverse complement strand
ACACACACACACACACACACACACACACACACACAGTTCTACTCTGGTTTTCTGCCATTGATCTGTCAATCTCTTCCCCAGTCTCTCGTTTACACAGCAGACAGTCACACACACACACTCACTCACTCACTCACACACACACACAGCAGACAGTCACACACACACTCACACACTCACACACAAACACACACACAGCAGACAGTCTCACACACACACACACATACACACACACACACACACACACACACATACACACACACACACACACAGACACACACAGCAGCAATCGCACTCATTTCAGGCTTAGTTTAATCCTCGCTGGTTTACTTAAGAACTTTAATTACCTCCGGCGCTGTGGCTGTAGAGCTGTGCTAATGCGACGGCTTACACTGACAGTTTAACAGTTCATTCCCAACTTCTCTAATGCAAAGCCGGACACAACGAGGAAAGTTGGCGATGGATGTTATGAAGCGCAGGACATTATTTCATCTCCATCCAGAAGCCTGTCGTATATCTGCTCATGTTCTGATCGGCCGCCTCTCCTGATCGCCCACTGTGAGTTATACGCGCTCTCCGATGATCAATCCTCAGGGATGCGAGTCCAGTGTCCCATAAAGACCTAATTTATGGAGCGGCTGGAAATTGCAGAGTTCAGAGTCGCCTTCCCTCATCCTGACCTGTCACAGATATCACTCTCTGATATACTAGTGTCATTTCCAGCTCTCTCTCACACACACAAACACCCTCCTCGCTCTCCTCTCTAAACCTCCAGCTCTCAGTCTCACACACACCCTCTCTCTCTTACAAAGACTAACACACTCTCTCTCACACACACACACACACCGTCCTCGCTCTCCTCCATAAACCTCCAGCTCTGGGTCTCACACACTCTCTCTCTCTCTTACAAACACTCACACACACTTTCACACTCTCTCACACACACACACCGTCCTCGTTCTTCTCCCTAAACATCCAGCACTGCGCCTCACACTCACACACTCTCTCTCTCTCTTACAAACACTCACACACACACCGTCCTCGCTCTCCTCCCTAAACCTCCAGCTCTCATCTCACACAATGTTAGGCTGCATAGATTAAATCAGCCGGAACCGGGAACACTCCCCATAAATCCTGATGTACTCGTTACATTGTAAGAATAATGGTGTCTATGCTAATATTAGTCTCTCTGTTTATACCAAGTTTTAATGCAGTCCGCTGGATCCAGATCTAATGGAGGACCAACGCCTGGACATGACCACAACACATGATGTAGTCAGCCGGATCGGGGCCGTATCCAGATCAGATGGAGGAGATGCGCCTATACGTGACCACAACACATGATGTAGTCAGCCGGATGGGGCCCTATCCAGATCAGATGGAGGACCTGCGCCTAGACACGACCACAACACATGATATAGTCAGCCGGATCTGTGCCGTATCCAGATCAGATGGAGGACCTGCGCCTAGACACGACCACAACGCATGATGTAGTCAGCGGGGCCGTATCCAGATCAGATGGAGGACCTGCACCTAGTCACGACCAGAACCCATGATGTAGTCAGCCGGATCGGGGCCGTATCCAGATCAGATGGAGGACCTACGCCTAGACACGACCACAACGCATGATGTAGTCAGCCGGATCGGAGCCGTATCCAGATCAGATGGAGGACCTGCGCCTAGACACGACCACAACGCATGATGTAGTCAGCCGGATCGGGGCCATATCCAGATCAGATGGTGGACCTGCACCTGCACACGACCACAACACATGATGTAGTCAGCCGGATCGGGGCCGTATCCAGATCAGATGGTGGACCTGTGCCTAGACACGACCACAACGCATGATGTAGTCAGTCGGATCGGTGCCCGTATCCAGATCAGATGGTGGACCTGCACCTAGACGCGACCACAACACATGATGTAGTCAGCCGGATCGGGGCCGTATCCAGACCAGATGGTGGACCTGCACCTGGACACGACCACATGATGTAGTCAGCCGGATCGGGGCCGTATTCAGACCAGATGGTGGACCTGCGCCTAGACACAACCACACCGCATGATGCAGTCAGCCGGACCGGGCCGTATCCAGATCAGATGGAGGACCTGCGCCTAGACACGACCACAACGCAAGATGTAGTCAGCCGGATCGGTGGCCGTATCCAGATCAGATAGTGGACCTGCACCTAGACGCGACCACAACACATGATGTAGTCAGCCGGATCGGGGCCGTATCCAGACCAGATGGTGGGCCTGCACTTGGACACGACCACATGATGTAGTTAGCCGGATCGGGGCCATATCCAGATCAGATGGAGGACCTGCGCCTAAACACAACCACACCGCATGATGCAGTCAGCCGGATCGGGCCGTATCCAGATCAGATGGAGGACCTGCGCCTAGACACGACCACAACGCAAGATGTAGTCAGCCGGATCGGTGGCCGTATCCAGATCAGATAGTGGACCTGCACCTAGACGCGACCACAACACATGATGTAGTCAGCCGGATCGGGGCCGTATCCAGACCAGATGGTGGACCTGCACTTGGACACGACCACATGATGTACTCAGCCGGATCGGGGCCGTATCCAGATCAGTATCCAGATGGAGGACCTGCGCCTAGACACGACCACAACACATGATGTAGTCAGCCGGATCGGAGCCAGATCAGATGGAGGACCTGCGCCTGGACTCGACCACAACGCATGTTGTAGTCAGCCGGATCGGGGCCGTATCCAGATCAGATGGAGGACCTGCGCCTAGACACGACCACAACGCATGATGTAGTCAGCCGGATCAGGGCCGTATCCAGATCAGATGGAGGACCTGCGCCTAGACACGACCACAACACATGATGTAGTCAGCCGGATCGTGGCCGTATCCAGATCAGATGGAGGACCTGCGCCTAGACACGACCACAACGCATGATGTAGTCAGCCGGATCGGGGCCGTATCCAGATGAGATGGAGGACTTGCGCCTAGACACGACCACAACGCATGATGTAGTCAGCTGGATCGGGGCCGTATCCAGATCAGATGGAGGACCTGCGCCTGCACACGACAGCAACACATGATGTAGTCAGCCGGATCGGTGCCGTATCCAGATCAGATGGAGGACCTGCGCCTAGACACGACCACAACGCATGATGTAGTCAGCCGGATCGGGCGGTATCCAGATCAGATGGAGGACCTGCACCTGCACACGACCACAACACATGATGTAGTCAGCCGGATCGGTGCCGTATCCAGATCAGATGGAGGACCTGCGCCTAGACACGACCACAACTCATGATGTAGTCAGCCGGATCGGGGCCGTATCCAGATCAGATGGAGGACCTGCGCCTAGACACGACCACAACGCATGATGTAGTCAGCCGGATCGGGGCCGTATCCAGACCAGATGGTGGGCCTGCACTTGGACACGACCACATGATGTAGTTAGCCGGATCGGGGCCATATCCAGATCAGATGGAGGACCTGCGCCTAGACACAACCACACCGCATGATGCAGTCAGCCGGATCGGGCCGTATCCAGATCAGATGGAGGACCTGCGCCTAGACACGACCACAACGCAAGATGTAGTCAGCCGGATCGGTGGCCGTATCCAGATCAGATAGTGGACCTGCACCTAGACGCGACCACAACACATGATGTAGTCAGCCGGATCGGGGCCGTATCCAGACCAGATGGTGGACCTGCACTTGGACACGACCACATGATGTACTCAGCCGGATCGGGGCCGTATCCAGATCAGATGGAGGACCTGCGCCTAGACACGACCACAACACATGATGTAGTCAGCCGGATCGGAGCCAGATCAGATGGAGGACCTGCGCCTGGACACGACCACAACGCATGATGTAGTCAGCCGGATCGGGGCCGTATTCAGACCAGATGGTGGATCTGCGCCTAGACACAACCACACCGCATGATGCAGTCAGCCGGACCGGGCCATATCCAGATCAGATGGAGGACCTGCGCCTAGACACGACCACAACGCAAGATGTAGTCAGCCGGATCGGTGGCCGTATCCAGATCAGATAGTGGACCTGCACCTAGACGCGACCACAACACATGATGTAGTCAGCCGGATCGGGGCCGTATCCAGACCAGATGGTGGGCCTGCACTTGGACACGACCACATGATGTAGTTAGCCGGATCGGGGCCATATCCAGATCAGATGGAGGACCTGCGCCTAGACACAACCACACCGCATGATGCAGTCAGCCGGATCGGGCCGTATCCAGATCAGATGGAGGACCTGCGCCTAGACACGACCACAACGCAAGATGTAGTCAGCCGGATCGGTGGCCGTATCCAGATCAGATAGTGGACCTGCACCTAGACGCGACCACAACACATGATGTAGTCAGCCGGATCGGGGCCGTATCCAGACCAGATGGTGGACCTGCACTTGGACACGACCACATGATGTCTTCAGCCGGATCGGGGCCGTATCCAGATCAGATGGAGGACCTGCGCCTAGACACGACCACAACACATGATGTAGTCAGCCGGATCGGAGCCAGATCAGATGGAGGACCTGCGCCTGGACACGACCACAACGCATGATGTAGTCAGCCGGATCGGGGCCGTATCCAGATGAGATGGAGGACCTGCGCCTAGACACGACCACAACGCATGATGTAGTCAGCCGGATCAGGGCCGTATCCAGATCAGATGGAGGACCTGCGCCTAGACACGACCACAACGCATGATGTAGTCAGCCGGATCGTGGCCGTATCCAGATCAGATGGAGGACCTGCGCCTAGACACGACCACAACGCATGATGTAGTCAGCCGGAACGGGGCCGTATCCAGATGAGATGGAGGACTTGCGCCTAGACACGACCACAACGCATGATGTAGTCAGCCGGAACGGGGCCGTATCCAGATCAGATGGAGGACCTGCGCCTAGACACGACCACAACGCATGATGTAGTCAGCTGGATCGGGGCCGTATCCAGATCAGATGGAGGACCTGCGCCTGCACAGGACCACAACACATGATGTAGTCAGCCGGATCGGTGCCGTATCCAGATCAGATGGAGGACCTGCGCCTAGACACGACCACAACGCATGATGTAGTCAGCCGGATCTGGCGGTATCCAGATCAGATGGAGGACCTGCACCTGCACACGACCACAACATATGATGTAGTCAGCCGGATCGGTGCCGTATCCAGATCAGATGGAGGACCTGCGCCTAGACACGACCACAACTCATGATGTAGTCAGCCGGATCGGGGCCGTATCCAGATCAGATGGAGGACCTGCGCCTAGACACGACCACAACGCATGATGTAGTCAGCCGGATCGGGGCCGTATCCAGACCAGATGGTGGGCCTGCACTTGGACACGACCACATGATGTAGTTAGCCGGATCGGGGCCATATCCAGATCAGATGGAGGACCTGCGCCTAGACACAACCACACCGCATGATGCAGTCAGCCGGATCGGGCCGTATCCAGATCAGATGGAGGACCTGCGCCTAGACACGACCACAACGCAAGATGTAGTCAGCCGGATCGGTGGCCGTATCCAGATCAGATAGTGGACCTGCACCTAGACGCGACCACAACACATGATGTAGTCAGCCGGATCGGGGCCGTATCCAGACCAGATGGTGGACCTGCACTTGGACACGACCACATGATGTACTCAGCCGGATCGGGGCCGTATCCAGATCAGATGGAGGACCTGCGCCTAGACACGACCACAACACATGATGTAGTCAGCCGGAGCAGAGCCAGATCAGATGGAGGACCTGCGCCTGGACACGACCACAACGCATGATGTAGTCAGCCGGATCGGGGCCGTATCCAGATCAGATGGAGGACCTGCGCCTAGACACGACCACAACGCATGATGTAGTCAGCCGGATCAGGGCCGTATCCAGATCAGATGGAGGACCTGCGCCTAGACACGACCACAACGCATGATGTAGTCAGCCGGATCGTGGCCGTATCCAGATCAGATGGAGGACCTGCGCCTAGACACGACCACAACGCATGATGTAGTCAGCCGGATCGGGGCCGTATCCAGATGAGATGGAGGACTTGCGCCTAGACACGACCACAACGCATGATGTAGTCAGCCGGAACGGGGCCGTATCCAGATCAGATGGAGGACCTGCCCCTAGACACGACCACAACGCATGATGTAGTCAGCTGGATCGGGGCCGTATCCAGATCAGATGGAGGACCTGCACCTGCACACGACCACAACACATGATGTAGTCAGCCGGATCGGTGCCGTATCCAGATCAGATGGAGGACCTGCGCCGAGACACGACCAAAACGCATGATGTAGTCAGCTGGATCGGGCCGTATCCAGATCAAATGGAGGACCTGCGCCTGCACACGACCACAACGCATGATGTAGTCAGCCGGATCGGGCCGTATCCAGATCAGATGGAGGACCTGGGCCTGCACACAACCACAACACATGATGTAGTCAGCCGGATCGGTGCCGTATCCAGATCAGATGGTGGACCTGTGCCTAGACACGACCACAACTCATGATGTAGTCAGCCGGATCGGGGCCGTATCCAGATCAGATGGAGGACCTGCGCCTAGACACGACCACAACGCATGATGTAGTCAGCCGGATTGGGGCCGTATCCAGATCAGATGGAGGACCTGCGCCTAGACACGACCACAACGCATGATGTAGTCAGCCGGATCGGGGCCGTATCCAGATCAGATGGAGGACCTGCGCCTAGACACGACCACAACGCATGATGTAGTCAGCCGGATCGGGGCCGTATCCAGATCAGATGGAGGACCTGCGCCGAGACACGACCACAACGCATGATGTAGTCAGCCGGATCAGGGCCGTATCCAGATCAGATGGAGGACCTGCGCCTAGACACGACCACAACGCATGATGTAGTCAGCCGGATCGTGGCCGTATCCAGATCAGATGGAGGACCTGCGCCTAGACACGACCACAACGCATGATGTAGTCAGCCGGAACGGGGCCGTATCCAGATGAGATGGAGGACTTGCGCCTAGACACGACCACAACGCATGATGTAGTCAGCCGGAACGGGGCCGTATCCAGATCAGATGGAGGACCTGCGCCTAGACACGACCACAACGCATGATGTAGTCAGCTGGATCGGGGCCGTATCCAGATCAGATGGAGGACCTGCGCCTGCACACGACCACAACACATGATGTAGTCAGCCGGATCGGTGCCGTATCCAGATCAGATGGAGGACCTGCGCCTAGACACGACCACAACGCATGATGTAGTCAGCCGGATCTGGCGGTATCCAGATCAGATGGAGGACCTGCACCTGCACACGACCACAACATATGATGTAGTCAGCCGGATCGGTGCCGTATCCAGATCAGATGGAGGACCTGCGCCTAGACACGACCACAACTCATGATGTAGTCAGCCGGATCGGGGCCGTATCCAGATCAGATGGAGGACCTGCGCCTAGACACGACCACAACGCATGATGTAGTCAGCCGGATCGGGGCCGTATCCAGACCAGATGGTGGGCCTGCACTTGGACACGACCACATGATGTAGTTAGCCGGATCGGGGCCATATCCAGATCAGATGGAGGACCTGCGCCTAGACACAACCACACCGCATGATGCAGTCAGCCGGATCGGGCCGTATCCAGATCAGATGGAGGACCTGCGCCTAGACACGACCACAACGCAAGATGTAGTCAGCCGGATCGGTGGCCGTATCCAGATCAGATAGTGGACCTGCACCTAGACGCGACCACAACACATGATGTAGTCAGCCGGATCGGGGCCGTATCCAGACCAGATGGTGGACCTGCACTTGGACACGACCACATGATGTACTCAGCCGGATCGGGGCCGTATCCAGATCAGATGGAGGACCTGCGCCTAGACACGACCACAACACATGATGTAGTCAGCCGGAGCGGAGCCAGATCAGATGGAGGACCTGCGCCTGGACACGACCACAACGCATGATGTAGTCAGCCGGATCGGGGCCGTATCCAGATCAGATGGAGGACCTGCGCCTAGACACGACCACAACGCATGATGTAGTCAGCCGGATCAGGGCCGTATCCAGATCAGATGGAGGACCTGCGCCTAGACACGACCACAACGCATGATGTAGTCAGCCGGATCGTGGCCGTATCCAGATCAGATGGAGGACCTGCGCCTAGACACGACCACAACGCATGATGTAGTCAGCCGGATCGGGGCCGTATCCAGATGAGATGGAGGACTTGCGCCTAGACACGACCACAACGCATGATGTAGTCAGCCGGAACGGGGCCGTATCCAGATCAGATGGAGGACCTGCCCCTAGACACGACCACAACGCATGATGTAGTCAGCTGGATCGGGGCCGTATCCAGATCAGATGGAGGACCTGCACCTGCACACGACCACAACACATGATGTAGTCAGCCGGATCGGTGCCGTATCCAGATCAGATGGAGGACCTGCGCCGAGACACGACCAAAACGCATGATGTAGTCAGCTGGATCGGGCCGTATCCAGATCAAATGGAGGACCTGCGCCTGCACACGACCACAACGCATGATGTAGTCAGCCGGATCGGGCCGTATCCAGATCAGATGGAGGACCTGGGCCTGCACACAACCACAACACATGATGTAGTCAGCCGGATCGGTGCCGTATCCAGATCAGATGGTGGACCTGTGCCTAGACACGACCACAACTCATGATGTAGTCAGCCGGATCGGGGCCGTATCCAGATCAGATGGAGGACCTGCGCCTAGACACGACCACAACGCATGATGTAGTCAGCCGGATTGGGGCCGTATCCAGATCAGATGGAGGACCTGCGCCTAGACACGACCACAACGCATGATGTAGTCAGCCGGATCGGGGCCGTATCCAGATCAGATGGAGGACCTGCGCCTAGACACGACCACAACGCATGATGTAGTCAGCCGGATCGGGGCCGTATCCAGATCAGATGGAGGACCTGCGCCGAGACACGACCACAACGCATGATGTAGTCAGCTGGATCGGGCCGTATCCAGATCAAATGGAGGACCTGCGCCTGCACACGACCACAACGCATGATGTAGTCAGCCGGATCGGGCCGTATCCAGATCAGATGGAGGACCTGGGCCTGCACACAACCACAACACATGATGTAGTCGGCCGGATCGGTGCCGTATCCAGATCAGATGGTGGACCTGTGCCTAGACACGACCACAACTCATGATGTAGTCAGCCGGATCGGGGCCGTATCCAGATCAGATGGAGGACCTGCGCCTAGACACGACCACAACGCATGATGTAGTCAGCCGGATTGGGGCCGTATCCAGATCAGATGGAGGACCTGCGCCTAGACACGTCCACAACGCATGATGTAGTCAGCCGGTTTGGGGCCGTAACCAGATCAGATGGAGGACCTGCGCCTAGACACGACCACAAAGCATGATGTAGTCAGCCGGATCGTGGCCGTATCCAGATAAGATGGAGGACCTGCGCCTAGACACGACCCCAACGCATGATGTAGTCAGCCGGATCGGGGCCGTATCCAGATCAGATGGAGGACCTGCGCCTGCACACGACCACAACATATGATATAGTCAGCCGGATCCGGGCCGTATCCAGATCAGATGGAGGACCTGCGCCTAGACACGACCACAACGCATGATGTAGTCAGCCGGATCGGTGGCCGAATCCAGATCAGATAGTGGACCTGCACCTGGACACGACCACATGATGTAGTCAGCCGGATCAAGCCGTATTCAGATCAGATGGAGGACCTGCGCCTAGACACGACCACAACGCATGATGTAGTCAGCCGGATTGGGGCCGTATCCAGATCAGATGGAGGACCTGCACCTGCACACGACCACAACACATGATGTAGTCAGCCGGATCAGGGCCGTACCCAGATCAGATGATGGACCTGCGCCTGCACACGACCACAACTCATGATGTAGTCAGCCGGATCGGGGCCATATCCAGATCAGATGGAGGACCTGCAACTAGACACGACCACAACGCA
>CM060633.1:647500-657500 GCA_030578275.1 Meda fulgida | reverse complement strand
GATGCTGACGGGGAAAAAAAACAAAACAACAAAACCACATTCATCTTTCAGGGCTTGGTAAAGACAAATTTGGAAATGGGATTTATGAATAAAACATAGAGCATAATGAAGAACAGGAGGTTACGTTGGAGCAAGGCACTTCAATATTTATGAAACGAGTCCCAGACGGCTTGTTCGCTAATATGGAAACATTAGAGAAAAAACATGCAGTAATGCGGTTCATTTAATATGTTTCATGCTCTTACTCACACTGGTCTGGTCTTTAGTTATGTTCAGGCATTTATGTTTGTTCTGGCATCACACATTTACAAACAGACTTACTATTGTCATAGAAACATACAAAAGTCGGCCGTTTCCACTGCTGCAAACACTGAAGATGGAGTTTGAAGTTTAGTGCGTTTATCATTTCAGGTCAGGATATGATTTCCATCGGCGATCATTCAAACAAGAGCTGACTTTGGCACTTAATTCATTTACAGGACTGACAAACAACCTCACATAGAGTAAATCACTGAAGGGACTCAAGGACATCTGGCACATCTGAGAGTTTAATATGTCTTGCTGCAAATGTGATTTTCAAAGGCAGAGTGGAGAAAGTCAGTGGTGAAACCGGCACACGTGACTCAGTGTATGTGTCATTGAGGAGTATATAGGTGAAGGAGTATATAGGTGAATGAGTAATAGGTGAAGGAGTATATAGGAGTATATAGGTGAATGAGTAATAGGTGAAGGAGTATATAGGGTGAATGAGTAATAGGTGAAGGAGTATATAGGTGAAGGAGTATATAGGAGTATATAGGTGAATGAGTAATAGGTGAAGGAGTATATAGGGTGAATGAGTAATAGGTGGAGTATATAGGAGTATAGAGGTGAAGGAGTATATAGGAGTATAAAGGTGAATGAGTAATAGGTGAAGGAGTATATAGGGTGAATGAGTAATAGGTGAAGGAGTATATAGGAGTAAATAGGTGAAGGAGTATATAGGAATATATAGGTGAATGAGTAAAGGGTGAAGGAGTATATAGGGCGAATGAGTAATAGGTGAAGGAGTATATAGGAGTATATAGGTGAATGAGTAATAGGTGAAGGAGTATATAGGAGTATATAGGTGAATGAGTAATAGGTGAAGGAGTATATAGGGTGAATGAGTAATAGGTGAAGGAGTATATAGGAGTATATAGGTGAATGAGTAATAGGTGAAGGAGTACATAGGAGTATATAGGGTGAATGAGTAATAGGTGAAAGAGTATATAGGTGAAGGAGTATATAGGAGTATATAGGTGAATGAGTAATAGGTGAAGGAGTATATAGGAGTATATAGGGTGAATGAGTAATAGGTGAAAGAGTATATAGGTGAAGGAGTATATAGGAGTATATAGGTGAATGAGTAATAGGTGAAGGAGTATAAAGGAGTATATAGGGTGAATGAGTAATAGGTGAAGGACTATATAAGTGAAAGAGTATATAGGAGTATATAGGTGAAGGAGTATATAGGTGAAAGAGTATATCGGAGTATATAGGTGAAGGAGTATATAGGAGTATATAGATGAATATAGGTGTCCATGAACAAGACATCTAACCCCTGCTGCTCCAGACGAGCTGGATGGCGCCTTGTATGGCAGACACCGCCGTCGGTGTATGAATGAGTATGTGAATGGGTGAATGTGTGGCAATATGTAAAGCGCTTTGGTGGCCCAGTGGGTCTGTGAAAGCGCTATATAAATGCAGTCCATTTACCATTTACCATGAGTAATAGGTGAAGGAGTATATAGGAGTATAGAGGTGAAGGAGTATGTAGAAGTATATAGGTGAAGGAGTAATAGGTGAAGGAGTATATAGGTGAAAGAGTATATAGGAGTATATAGGTGAAGGAGTATATAGGAGTATATAGGTGAAGGAGTTTAAAGAAGTATATAGATGAAGGAGTATATAGGAGTATATAGGAAAAAGAGTATATAGGAGTATATAGGTGAAGGAGTAAATAGCTGGAAGAGTATATAGGAGTATATAGTTGAAGGAATAAATACGAGTATATAGGAGTATATAGGTGAAGAAGTATATAGGAGTATATAGGTGAAGGAGTAAATAAGAGTATATAGGAGTATATAGGTGAAGGACTATACAGGTGAAGGAGTAAATAAGAGTATATAGAAGTATATAGGTGAAGGAGAAAATAAGAGTATATAGGTGAAGGAGTGAATAGGAGTATATAGGAGTATATAGGTGAAGGAGTAAATAAGAGTATATAGGAGTACATAGGTGAAGGACTATACAGGTGAAGGAGTAAATAAGAGTATATAGAAGTATATAGGTGAAGGAGAAAATAAGAGTATATAGGTGAAGGAGTGAATAGGAGTATATAGGTGAAGGAGTAAATAAGAGTATATAGGTGAAGGAGTAAATAAGAGTATATAGGAGTATATAGGTGAAGGAGTAAATAAGAGTATATAGGAGTATATAGGTGAAGTATATAGGATTATATAGGTTAAGGAGTAAATAAGAGTATATAGGAGTATATAGGTGAAGGACTATACAGGTGAAGGAGTAAATAAGAGTATATAGGAGTATATAGTTAAAGGAAAAAATAAGAGTATATGGGTGAAGGAGTAAATAAGAGTATATAGGAGTATATAGGTGAAGGAGTAAATGAGAGTAAATAGGAGTACATAGGTGAAGGACCATATAGGTGAAGGAGTAAATAGGTGAAGGAGTACATAGGATTATATAGATGAAGGAGTATATATGAATATATAGGTGAAGTATATAGGATTATATAGGTCAAGGAGTATATATGAGTATATAGGAGTATATAGGTGAAGGACTATAGGATTATATAGGTTAAGGAGTATATATGAATATATAGGAGTATATAGGTGAAGGACTATACAGGTGAAGGAGTAAATAAGAGTATATAGGAGTATATAGGTGAAGGAGAAAATAAGAGTATATAGGTGAAGGAGTAAATAAGAGTACATAGGAGTATATAGGTGAAGGAGTAAATAAGAGTATATAGGAGTATATAGGTGAAGGAGTAAATAAGTGTATATAGGAGTATATAGGTGAAGGAGTAAATAGGTGAAGGAGTACATAGGAGTATATAGGTGAAGGAGTATATAGGAGTATATAGGTGAAGGAGTAAATAAGAGTATATAGGAGTATATAGGTGAAGGACTATACAGGTGAAGGAGTAAATAAGAGTATATAGAAGTATATAGGTGAAGGAGAAAATAAGAGTATATAGGTGGAGTGAATATGAGTATATAGGAGTATATAGGTGAAGGAGTAAATAGGTGAAGGAGTACATAGGAGTATATAGGTGAAGGAGTATATAGGAGTATATAGGTGAAGGAGTAAATAAGAGTATATAGGAGTATATAGGTGAAGGACTATACAGGTGAAGGAGTAAATAAGAGTATATAGAAGTATATAGGTGAAGGAGAAAATAAGAGTATATAGGTGGAGTGAATAGGAGTATATAGGAGTATATAGGTGAAGGAGTAAATAAGAGTATATAGGAGTACATAGGTGAAGGAGAAAATAAGAGTATATAGGTGAAGGAGTAAATAAGAGTATATAGAAGTATATAGGTGAAGGAGAAAATAAGAGTATATAGGTGAAGGAGTAAATAAGAGTATATAGGTGGAGTAAATAAGAGTATATAGGAGTATATAGGTGAAGGAGTAAATAAGAGTATATAGGAGTATATAGGTGAAGTATATAGGATTATATAGGTTAAGGAGTAAATAAGAGTATATAGGAGTATATAGGTGAAGGACTATACAGGTGAAGGAGTAAATAAGAGTATATAGGAGTATATAGTTAAAGGAGAAAATAAGAGTATATAGGTGAAGGAGTAAATAAGAGTATATAGGAGTATATAGGTGAAGGAGTAAATAAGAGTAAATAGGAGTACATAGGTGAAGGACGATATAGGTGAAGGAGTAAATAGGTGAAGGAGTACATAGGATTATATAGATGAAGGAGTATATATGAATATATAGGTGAAGTATATAGGATTATATAGGTCAAGGAGTATATATGAGTATATAGGAGTATATAGGTGAAGGACTATAGGATTATATAGGTTAAGGAGTATATATGAGTATATATGAGTATATAGGTGAAGGACTATACAGGTGAAGGAGTAAATAAGAGTATATAGGAGTATATAGGTGAAGGAGAAAATAAGAGTATATAGGTGAAGGAGTAAATAAGAGTACATAGGAGTATATAGGTGAAGGAGTAAATAAGAGTATATAGGAGTATATAGGTGAAGGAGTAAATAAGTGTATATAGGAGTATATAGGTGAAGGAGTATATAGGTGAAGGAGTACATAGGAGTATATAGGTGAAGGAGTATATAGGAGTATATAGGTGAAAGAGTATATAGGAGTATATAGGTGAAGGAGTATATATGAGTATATAGGTGAAGGAGTATATAGGTGAAGGAGTATATAAGAGTATATGGGTGAAGGAGTATATAGGAGTATATTGGTGAAGGAGTATATAGATGAAGGAGTATATAGGAGTATATAGGTGAAGGAGTATATAGGAGTATATAGGTGAAGGAGTATATAGGAGTATATTGGTGAAGGAGTATATAGGTGAAGGAGTATATAGGAGTATATAGGTGAAGGAGTATATAGGAGTATATTGGTGAAGGAGTATATAGGTGAAGGAGTATATAGGAGTATATAGGTGAAGGAGTAAATAGATGAAGGAGTACATAGGAGTATACAGGTGAAGGATTATACAGGTGAAAGGGTATA
The DNA here is from genome assembly GCA_030578275.1 of Meda fulgida. NCBI lineage: Eukaryota > Metazoa > Chordata > Actinopteri > Cypriniformes > Leuciscidae > Meda > Meda fulgida. The sequence continues at coordinate 652,731 of CM060633.1, read as the reverse complement.
TAGGAGTAGAGAGAGAGAGACAGAATATGACCTTGTTTTGCTGAATCAGTGAGTCCCGACAAAACCAGTATCTCCAATTGCATTGCTGTCTATTCCCACACTGTCTTAAAGACGACCTGTTCTACTTTTCTCCATGTATAGTGTTGCTGTTTGAGCCTGAAAAAACTTTGCATAGCTCCAGTTTTTCTCTATATCAGTGCCAGTGTTTCTGAACTCCTGAAACGCCTCCATTGTAGTCTTGAGTTTCTTCCGGGAACGAACACGACACAATATTCCTCATTTAAATAATTAATATGCAGAATAAAGGGGCGGGGCCTGGTTGAGTTAGTAGTGTGTCGAAACTGGCGGTTATGGTTAGGGGCCTTTCACCGCCTTTAAACTTTACATCACTTTAATCTAATGCAACTTACACTTACTAAACATTTCATCAGTTTATACATTCTCAAGATATGGAACCCATGGTTACTATACTATATATGCTATTGAGCTACAGGAACGCTAATAAACTGATGATTAATGAATGAACACCAGAACACGGACCTGAGACACACAGACACCATCACTGACTCTCACACGGGTTAAACCAGCATGACTACATTAGGTGTGCATGACGACTTCAGCGAGGCTCTTCTACACATTCTTCTCATCTGTTTGTTTTTGTGGCCTGTCTTCACTATTTGCTTCCAAATCCTAATATTACTAATACTCGTAAATCACGTGTCACACGCTGGAGGAAGTGCAATCCTAACAACCTGCGCACTTTCCCTGTGTCCTCTAGAACATTACTCTCTTTTCCTCCTGGTCTCTGGAATAGCCAGACAAAGCAGACCTTATTACATCTATCACTGGTCATTCATGTCTCTGGAGAAATGCTCTCCTCTTCTTCAATGAGAGGAAATGAGGTGTTTTACCATCTCTGTGTGACAACAGCAATTACTGTCACCAGCCCTGTTTAAATACGTTTGTAGTTGTTTATCGTCCTCCAGGTCAGCACACACACACACACACACACACACACACACACACACACACACACACACACACACACACACACACACACACACACACTTCGCAAATGTAAAAACAAGTTATTATGCTGAATGCTCTAACACACACACACACACACACACACTCACTCACTCACACACATCCACATCCACACACACACACACACACATCGTAAATGTAAAAACCGGTTATTATGCTGAATGCTCTTACACACACACACTCACAAATTCACACAAACACACACTCACAAATTCACACACACACACACACACACACACACACACACACGCACACGTTGTACATGTAAAAACAGGTTATTATGCTGAATGCTCTTACACACACACACACTCACTCACTCACACACACACACACACACAAATACACACACACACACACACACACACACACACACACACACACACACACACACACACACACACATCGTACATGTAAAAATAGGTTATTATGCTGAATGCTCTTTCACACACATACACATTAGAAACGGGTTATTATGCTGAATGCTGTTGTGTGATTACATGTTTCCGGCCCGCAGCACACGTCTGACAGCTAGACCATCCAAACCTGCTGTGACCTCTGACCCCGTCACATACGATCACACACACGCGTGTGGAGCTGACGCACAAACACACACACACCCTATCGCTCCAACATCCGCAGAACATCTGCTGCTGAAAACCCTGAACATCATCACACTGCTCTCTAATCATGATGAATAACGGGAATCACAGTCAGTTTTACACACACTCATTCGCACGTTTGGATTTAGCCTTTAAAATAATCGTTTAATTGTGTGATTGATCTGCTCTGTTGAGCTCCAGCTGCGACGGCTGACGAGTAATCCATCAGCAAGCGGGAAAACAATATTTAGCCTCCTTTCCTCTCCTCTTATCTCATTTAGTGTGAGAGACGCGAGTCTCAGCCTCCGCTGATCAAATTACGCGTGTTGTCAAATGAATAGAGGACGAGGAAGCGTTTGTTGTCGCGAGGAAGCGCTCCCTCGGCGCATGCAAATTTAATGAGCGTTTAGAAGAGGCTTCCAGGGAGCTGTTGGCAAATTACCTGCTCATTATACCGGATCACTGGAAGTCGTTTAAGTAAAGGTGAGAATGAAATGACCTTGACAACAGTTAAGAGCTCATTACAAACAAGAGCATTGAGGCAGTCTGACTTCACTGAGCGTCTGCAGGGACTGTTGAACTACAGCTCATATTGTAAATATTAACTTAAACGCTTCTGTCAAAGTCTTCGTCCGGATGGGATTCAGAGCGATGATCAAACACAGAGTTGATCGAGTCCATCAACACCTCAAAGCCTCAGTCGTTTCCTCTTCAGGGTTCAACATTTCACTCAGTAACGCTGAGTTTAGATTTATATGCTGTTTCATGTTTGATGATCGTGTTATTTTACATGTGCGTCAGCAATGCTTCTAGCGCTCGTTTCTGCTTCTTCTTCGCCTGAGTTTTGATCAGGAGGTTCTGAACTCTGTCAGAAGCAATAGCGCCCCCTACTGTACAGCAGTGAAAACACGGATAGCCGGAAAATTCTGTCAATTTGTTATTACAAAGTGCACTTTAAAAATGATATATAAGTGTGTTAAGAAACAGCCATGAAAGTGTGCTGTCTTTAACTTAATATTAAAGACTTTAATATTTGAAGTACACTACAAGAACACTACTTTTCTCACAGGGGAATACACACTGTCTGTCTATAAATCGTTTAGGAATATATTTCTGTATCATAAAGCATTTATTGCAAAATTCATTGATATTGTCGTCAACTTTTCAGTTGTTTGTGAATTTCACAGTTAAATAAATGTTCGCTGGCTGTCGAGCTCAACTTCCAGAATTAAACAATGGAAACTCTCTTTGTCTTTCATTCGATCAATCTCACTTCTTCAGTCATTTTATATTGCCCCACTCCATTCATGTGGCATTTGTTTTTATAGCCAAAGACAGTATGTATGATCGACTCTTTCCAGGAAAAGAAAATAACAATACGCACACAGAGTGAAAGTGTTTTGTATGTTCCAGAACACAGCCTGCCCTGAACAGATGGCCCATCACAAACAGCCCAGACTCCATTCCACGTCAATTGATCGTAATAAGAGAAATGCCTAAACACTTGCCGGCTCAGCAGCAAAGTGGCTTTTCCCATCATAGCTTCATGGCAGTGTTATGAATGACTGAACATTGGCCTTGAATGCTCAGAATTGCCCGACATAAACTCAGAGAGACACACACATGCAGATCTTGCTGACCCACAGACACAGATTTGTGAGATGACACACACAGGGAAAACTGTGAAGTCATGAGTGCTGAAAACGGCTCTTTAAACGGCTCTGAAAGCGTGTCCTGACAGAACATAATTGACATGTAGACGATCTGTCGCCATCTGTGTTCTCTGAGCGCACGCCTGTAGTTCCCAGCAAACAACCTCTGCTATTATCACTGGCCGTCCACATGAGCTGGAAATCAACAGATGTGTCCTTGATATCAGGTTGTGGTGTATCTGCACAATAAACATTTTACTACTGCTTTTCTGGAATTCAAGGCCAAAAATGCTATGTCAATTACATACAATATGTATCAAATGGTTATTTATATGCAGTATATAAATATATAAGTCTGTAACTAGTTGTGGGGGAAAAAAATACAACTTCACAGTCACAACAGCGATAGTTCTCTCTTTCAGCATGTTCAAAATTATCCCCACATTACCCAGCCCTAAATAAGACTTGAGAGGTCATTCATGTCTATGTATTTATAATAATTCTGATCGCACATGAAGGGCAACATAATCATTCACACCTGAGCTGTTTCCTCACCTCATTCTACACGTTTGCTCTCAGAATTGAAACAGTGACATGTAAATGTGTGGAGGTCTTTTAGTCTGCTTTGCATTTCTGAGAAGCAAGAACTGGCCCTGCTGTTGATCTGAAACTGATGCATGTTTGGTTTCTGGAAGCTTCGCATGTTTTATGCAAACACAGTGTGACGACCCATTCAGGACTCACTCACTCGTGAAGAATCGGCCTCGTGTCAGATGTGTTCAGAGATCTCCTCATGCCATGAGGTTTTGTTTTCCTCACATGCATGCGCTGTAGTTGTTGTGCGAGTGACTCACATGAAGTTGACGCAGCCGGTGCCGGCAGGAGGAGCGATCCAGATGAAGCTCAGGCTGGTGGAGGGAAGATGACTGACGTGAGACGCCACCACACTGCACACGAACTGAGTCCCGAACTGTCTGTCTGACATCACGCCTGAGAAACACACACACACAACAAGGTCTGTGACGTCAGCTCATCCTTAGTGAGATGAGATGAGATAGTCATTCTCAATGTTATCAATACAATATATGGTTGTCATGCTTGAATGTTCAAAAACACATTATTTTCCTCATATTCTCCATTGTTGCGGCTCCTCTCTTCCCAGTCTGTCAGTAACGCTCTGTTTACTTCCTGTCTCTATGAAGCCCCTCCTCCTGAAAAGCACACTGTGCTCTGATTGGTCGGCCTTTAATTGACAAATTCTTTAGGATCATGTTCCGGTTTTATTAATAAGTGGTTTGATCATAGCCAGCTTAAACGTTTTCAGTATATCCTAGTGACAAAGATGAATTAATGATATTAAAAAGAGGATCTGTGACCTCTGGAAGTATCTCTTTCAGTAGCTTAGTCGGTATAGGGTTTAACATACTGTACAAGTTGTTGATTAAGATGATTTAACGACTTTAGAAAATTCTTCCTCTCCTATAGAAATGAATGAATGGAATGTTTCCTCAGGGAGACTACAACACACTCCCTGATGCGATACTGTAGTAGACGGTTGCATAGTTATAATTTTCTCCCTGATATTATCAATCTTGTAAGTTTAGTCACTGTTTCAAATAAATACCTAGGATTATGTTTATTTTCTTCTAATAGGGTTGAAAAATAAGCAGATCTAGCAGCTTTTAAAGCCTCTCTGTAAGCAATCGAGCTCTCTTTCCATGAAATCCGAAATACCTCTAGTGTAGTTTTCTCCAGTTGAGCTCCATTTTTCTGGCTGCTCTCTTACGGGCCTGTGTGTGTGTGTGTGTGTGTGTGTGTGTGTGTGTGTGTGTGTGTGTGTGTGTGTGTGTGTGTGTGTGTGTGTGTGTGTGTGTGTGTGTGTGTGTGTGTGTGTGTGTGTTCGTTGTACCACGGCGTTGGACTATTTTCTTTA
>CM060633.1:587500-635000 GCA_030578275.1 Meda fulgida | reverse complement strand
CGCAGTGCTTGAGCGTGCTCTTAACGCATTATAGTCATTCACGTCTATTGCGATCTCAAAACTCCGGCCAGTTGATAATACCTAGAATATCAAAATCGACTGCTGGCGGTAGATCCTTTTCCTCTCTAGCACCAAAACTCTGGAACAGTCTTCCTAACATTGTCCGGGAAGCAGACACACTCTGTCAGTTCAAAGCTAGATTAAAAACACATCTCTTTGACCTAGCATTCACATAATAAGTTTGCGTAGAGAGAATTTAAGAGTTTTCTGTTAGAGCGGTGTCGTGTTAGCAGCCACTAGGTTAATAACTAATGATCATTGCGACGAAAGTGAATCAATCAAAACTAACTTTAGCTGGAAAATAACTTTATTCTAGAGCTGCTATAAAGCAAAACAATCTCTGTTACTTTTATTTCCATTTATCACTGTAAAGCCACTTTGGAACAATCTACATTGTTAAAAGCACTATATAAATGAAGATGACTTGACCCAAAATAAAAATTACTGTGTGAGAAAAAAGTTTCAGAATCAAGTTTTCAAAGTTTTAGTGTCAGTACTACAATAAAGTACTATATAATGTTGAATATAATGTATAATAATGCAATGGAGGAATATCTGTTGGTCCTGATACTGTAATGCCAAATGTCTGATGTTACCAGTAAACACTGTCCAAAATTATTTTAAATATATGTAGTCAGTGAAAGAGCACAAGCAAATCCGTTTAAAATAATTCTGTTTTCATCTTCAGAATCATGAATATTTTTCTTCTGGTATCTCTATTGTCCTGTGCTTTGGGTTATCAGCACTAAGTCACCTTGTTAACCTTTTATCATATGTCTTGGAGTATCGCAATAATATGGTATTGTGAGTTCAGTATCGTGATATGTATTGAATCATGATATGAGGGAATCGCTATGGACGCGGTGACAGAATCAGAGCTGGACACGATCGGTACATGAAATGAGGAACAGCACAGGAATGAAGACACACACACACACACACACAACAGGACAGGAGTTTCAGAGCTCAGCCAATAAACCAGGAACACACAAACCCTGACAGACTCAAGCTCAATCACTGTCTTCTGCTTACAGCTCAATCACACACTTCATTATCAATGAACTTCACACAGTTAGTGCTGAACTGAATCAACACTGAACTGAATCAACACTGAATCAACATTGAACTGAATCAACACTTAACTGAATAATGACTCTATTGTCTTCTGTAGAGTTGCTTTAATGCTGAAGTTTGTAAAAATAAAGCAATGAAACACTCCAAGCACAACTACACAATATGATTACAAAATATATAACACATTTATATTTGAATGAAGGGAGATGATGTCAATTTTCCTTTACATTAGGCCGGACATCACTACTGTGTGTGTGTGTGTGTGTGTGTGTGTGTGTGTGTGTGTGTGTGTGTGTTAGACTGCGCTGTTACTGAGACGTGTGTGTGTGTGTTTGTGTGTCTGCGTGTGTGTGTGTGTGTGTGTGTGTGTGTGTGTGTGTGTGTGTGTGTGTGTGTGTGTGTGTGTGTGTGTGTGTGTGTGTCTGTCTGTGTGTGTGCGTGCGTGCATGTGTCTGTGTGTGTGTGTGTGTGTGTGTGCGTGTATGTGTGTAGCTGTCAGAGGAGTCAGAGAGCAGACTGATCACAGAGCTGCTGAGCTTTTGAAGTCTCTCAGGGACTGACAGCTCTTCAACCCCATGAGAGCGCTAACACACACACATACACACACACACTCACATAATGTGAACTAAGAATGATGGCATAAAGCAGCATGCAAATGAAAGCATAGTGAGAGAGTAAATACAGGAAACTGCACAAACACACACTGTTTCACTAAATTTGTTCTCCTTCATTTCATCCGCTCCATTAAAACATTTTTTTTAAATGCCTTTGTTTCTTTTCACTGGATGTGATATTCATCATTTCATAACAGATGGTGATTGGCTCGGTTATAATAATGACATTGGAAGCAACTAAAATTACACCCAAAGAAGGTGCAGTGTGTGATTCTGTCTGGGATTAAAGAAGTCCTGTAATACTTTGTTATTCTCAAATTATTCTTGCTATATCAGTGTCAGAGTTTCTGAACTCCCTGAAACGCCTCCATTGTAGTCTTGAGTTTCTTCTTTTTCTTCCAAAAACACAATATTGTTCATTTAAATAATTAATACGCAGAATGAAAGGAAGGGGTCTGGTTGAGCGTAGTGTCGTTTCTGGCAGGTCACGTCAGTCAGGCTCGCATCAGCTGATCCACGCCTACCTATAGGAATACGACGCCTATCACTGTATTCATATATAAGCTCCTTCAGTATTATCAGCAGCTGTCACGTTCTCAGGAGTTAATTACCCTCCTCCCTCCCCAGCTCCTCCTGTCTCAGTCAGGATTACCGTCCTCCCTCTCCAGCTCCTGTCTCAGTCAGGATTACCCTCCTCCCGCCCCAGCTCCTCCTGTCTCAGTCAGGATTACCCTCCTCCCACCCCAACTCGTCCTGTCTCAGTCAGGATTACCCTCCTCCCTCTCCAGCTCCTCCTGTCTCAGTCAGGATTACCCTCCTCCCTCTCCAGATCCACCTGTCTCAGTCAGGATTACCCTCCTCCCTCCCCAACTCCTCCTGTCTCAGTAAGGATTACCCTCCTCCCTCTCCAGCTCCACCTGTCTCAGTCAGGATTATCCTCCTCCCTCTCCAGCTCCTCCTGTCTCAGTCAGGATTACCCTCCTCCCTCCCCAGCTCCACCTGTCTCAGTCAGGATTACCCTCCTCCCTCCCCAGCTCCTCCTGTCTCAGTCAGGATTACCCTCCTCCCACCCCAACTCGTCCTGTCTCAGTCAGGATTACCCTCCTCCCTCTCCAGCTCCTCCTGTCTCAGTCAGCATTACCCTCCTCCCTCTCCAGCTCCACCTGTCTCAGTCAGGATTACCCTCCTCCCTCACCAGCTCCACCTGTCTCAGTCAGGATTACCCTCCTCCCTCCCCAGCTCCTCCTGTCTCATTCAGGATTACCCTCCTCCCTCTCCAGCTCCACCTGTCTCAGTCAGGACTACCCTCCTCCCTCCCCAGCTCCACCTGTCTCAGTCAGGAGTACCCTCCTCCCTCCCAAACTCGTCCTGTCTCAGTCAGGATTACCCTCCTCCTTCCCCAGCTCCTCCTGTCTCAGTCAGGATTACCCTCCTCCCTCCCCAGCTCCTCCTGTCTCATTCAGGATTACCCTCCTCCCTCCCCAGCTCCTCCTGTCTCAGTCAGGACTACCCTCCTCCCTTTCCAGCTCCACCTGTCTCAGTCAGGATTACCCTCCTCCCTCTCCAGCTTCTCCTGTCTCAGTCAGGATTACCCTCCTCCCTCCCCAGCTCCTCCTGTCTCAGTCAGGATTACCCTCCTCCCTCTCTAGCTCCACCTGTCTCAGTCAGGATTACCCTCCTCCCAGGATCAGCTCTGAAATGGTTTTCATCATACCTTACTGGTAGAAGTTTTAGTGTTTACATAAATCAGAAAATGTCCGATAATGCAGGTTTATCGATTGGTGTTCCTCAGGGTTCTGTCCTGGGACCGATTCTTTTCCTTCTGTATATACTCCCTCTAGGACAGATAATAAGCCAGTTTCAGGATGTCTCATATCACTTGTATGCAGATGACATTCAGTTATACTGTTCCTTCAAGCCTACAGAGTTATTTAAACTGTCATCTTTAATGAATTGTCTGAGTAGGATCAAGCAGTGGCTAAATGACAACTTTTTAATGTTGAATTCAGCCAAGACTGAAACTTTAATTATTGCCCCTGAGCAGAGCATCCCTCAGATAAAGCAACACATTGGTGCCCTAGGTTTGTCAGTTCAACCCAGTCTCAGGAGCTTAGGTGTTGTTTTTGATGCGGCCATGTCTCTGGAGAAACATTCGAAACTTCTTATTAAAAACTGTTTCTTCCAATTAAGGAACATTGCTAAGATAAGAGCCTTGGTTTCAAAAGCTGAGTTGGAAATGATCATCCATGCTTTTGTCTCGTCTCGCTTAGACTATTGTAACAGTCTTTTTATTTGCCTTAATAAGAAGGATTTGTCTCGTCTCCAGACTGTCCAAAATTCTGCTGCTAGGCTTTTAACCCACACGAGTAAAAGGGCACATATTACTCCAGTTTTATCTTCACTTCATTGGCTACCAGTGAAATTAAGAATACAGTTCAAAATTTTGGTCTTAACTTTTAGAGCCCTTCAAGGACAGGCACCCCCATACATCTCCGACCTGATACAGCTGCATACATCCTCACGTAGTCTGAGATCAACAGGCCAGAGACTATTAGTTGTCCAACTTACACATTTTAAAACAAGGGGGGACCGTTCATTCCAAGTTGTTGCACCCAGGTTGTGGAACGCTTTGCCTCAGTCCATACGCGGCTTGGATTGTGTGGAAAAATTTAAAAGTCAGCTGAAAACTCTACTTTTTAAAGAGGCTTTTAACTACTTTGTAGGGTGGTTAGGCTGGTCTAATGTGTACGTTTTGTTTATTTTTTATTTGATTTATTTATTTTGTTTTTGTTTTTGTGATGCAATGTATTTATGAGAGTTGTTAAGGTTTTCTTTTGTTGTGAAGCACTTTGTGATCTTCATCTGAGAAAAGTACTATACAAATCAATTTTACTTACTTACTTACTTACTCCCTCCCAGCTCCTCCTGTCTCAGTCAGGATTACCCTCCTCCCTCCCCAGCTCCACCTGTCTCAGTCAGGATTACCCTCCTCCCTCTCCAGCTCCACCTGTCTCAGTCAGGATTACCCTCCTCCCTCCCCAGCTCCACCTGTCTCAGTCAGGATTACCCTCCTCCCTCCCAGCTCCTCCTGTCTGAGTCAGGATTACCCTCCTCCCTCCCAGCTCCACCTGTCTCAGTCAGGATTACCCTTCTCCCTCCCCAGCTCCACCTGTCTCAGTCAGGATTACCCTTCTCCCTCCCCAGCTCCTCCTGTCCCAGTCAGGATTACCCTCCTCCCTCCCCAGCTCCTCCTGTCTCAGTCAGGATTACCCTCCTCCCTCCCCAGCTCCACCTGTCTCAGTCAGGATTACCCTCCTCCCTCTCCGACTCCTCCTGTCTCAGTCAGGATTACCCTCCTCCCTCCCCAACTCCTCCTGTCTCAGTCAGGATTACCCTCCTCCCTCCCCAATCCTCCTCCCTCCCCAGCTCCTCCTGTCTCAGTCAGGATTACCCTCCTCCCTCCCCAATCCTCCTCCCTCCCCAGCTCCTCCTGTCTCAGTCAGGATTACCCTCCTCCCTCCCCAGCTCCTCCTGTCTCAGTCAGGATTACCCTTCTCCCTCCCCAGCTCCTCCTGTCTCAGTCAGGATTACTCTCCTCCCTCCCCAGCTCCTCCCGTCTCAGTCAAAATAATCAACATTCAAGCAGGAAAACCTTTTCTAGTAGAACCTGAAAACTACATCAAGACTCGGAGAAAGGGCGGGAAATGGCCTCTTTAACAATAATTTGGGTGTGAGGATCCATGTTCATCCAGTCTCTTACTCATCGGGTTCATTTGCAATGAACGAACGAATGAACAAACAAACGAATGAATGAATGAATGAATAAACGGATGAATAAATGAACGAATGAATGCTGCTACATTCAACACTGTGTAATCTCCGGTCAAAGCCTTTGCTCGATCAGCAGCGGCTCAACTCGTCATTAACTCGACACTCAAGTTAAAATACTTTCACTTTATATCTAATTTAAATTTTGTTTATAATGAAAAAGCCAAAAACAAAACAATTTGTTTTTGATCTGTTTTTGATCAAATTTGCATTTGATCTACATTTTGGCTTATGTCTAAAGAAAATATTAAGTATATGGTCTTTATAATAAATAATGATTTTGCATTGTATTGATGTTTTTGCCTTTGGTGGAAAAATATTTTTGATTAATACTAAATTAAAATGTATAATTTGAACCAAACCATAAATACAATTTGAGCTGCAGCATCATTAAAACCCACAACGTATTCTGAAACTATTTAACATACTGTCATATGTCTCAAAAAAAGCATAATTAATATTTCTTTTGAGAGTTCTGAAACACATGTTGGGAAAGTGACATCAGGTTTAATTCTCCTGGTTTGTATGAAAGTTTGAGTGACTCTGTTCAGTCCATCCTTATCATACATCACATCAAATGAATCAAGATACTGTGAATGTAAAACTGAGTGAAAGTATGAGCACACAAACTTCTGTTGGACATGAACATGCTTCAGTCCTGCTTTCTTCAGACACACTTCTGTAACGAGCTTCGTTTACATAGAAGGAGTGTTTGCATAGAAACCAGTGCCAATGATGTGATTTACACACTGAAGGAGCCGTTTTCATTCACTCGCTCAGTTCTATTGGCGTAATGCAGGGAACCGGCAATGAGATTTCAGATGTAGTTCAGAAAAACACTGGGGTGTGTAAATAATGACTTAATTTCCCTCTAAGTTTAGAAAACCCCGATAACAGAAAGGACATTTGGATTTCTGAAATGGTTTGATGAGCTCAAAACAGACCCAGTGAGAAGTATATTTTGTTTGGAATCATGTCACATTTTTGCTTTTGTGGTTTACACACAGTAATGTCCAAAAGTGACGGACATCGGATATCTTCAGCCTTTATTCAAATATGATTATAAAGATTTTGCAGTCATATTGCATAGCTGTGCTCGGAGTCGATTGTTTAATTTGTGATAATAACGCAAAGAAACATGACACATTGTGCCACATAATTTTTGGCCATAAATTATGAACGCGCAAACCCAAGAGAGAACCAATTAAATATTAATAACTGATTATGTTTGGTTTTTCCTGTCAGCTTTTTTTGTGCATATTAAAATAAAACCTATAGCTGTAGTTTATAAATAATTTCATCGGATAAATACCTTAACCAATTTTTTTTTTCCTTCCCTCATATTAAAAATATTTATTTTCCTTATTTCAACCTTGTAGAGCAACCGTACTGGAACCAGATTCATTAAAACATTATAGAGTTAAATCAACATATTTGGCATAAAGACTGCATTCAGTTGAATGACGTTTAGTCACCTGGATCCTCACCTGCTACTGTTAATGCTTGGCTTATGAATATTAATAGATTACGTAGGTGGATGTTTCAGAAAGGTTACCAAACAACGTCACATAATTAATATTCATGAGTCCATGACATGATTTCATAACCAGCACTAAACTCGCGTATTGAATGCTGTATTAAAGTGCTGTTCTCAGGAAGAGAGATTGGGAACAGCATTATGTCGATGTCATGTTCATATCACACAAGCTCTCTTACAGACACAGAGGACAATATCAGTCCTTCATGAATCCTCAGAAACATTAAGCAAGCTCTCAAACAATTCTCCAGTCCATCAAGCCGTCCTCCTCCCACAGATCCGGCTCTTATCTAACAGTTAATGAGACTCAAGTGGACTCGACCCCGGTTATGAGTTATGAGTGTTCATTGATAGAATGTGACTCGTTCTGTGTCTCACTGAAGACTCACCGAAGCCGAACGCTGGAGACGCAGGGATGGGAGAGGACTGGACACTGGTGGAGGTGTAGAGACCCGTGACCAGAAGCCCATCAAAGTACGTACTGGTGGAGATGGTCACTGCAACACACGAGAGACGGCGTTAGACATGAGGTGATGAAGGATCACAGGTATCACAGCCAACAGGGAACCTTCTGCAAGGTTTTCATAAAGTTATCACCCTGTAACATTAATAAAACGATCATTCAAAGTTATCTGGTCTTTAATAATGTTGCCAAACATGAGCAAAAAAGAAAATTATTTATACATTGTTCATGGAATGATTTTTTCTGAAACAATTCAGTTGGATGTTCGTCTAATGTTTTTTAAATGTTATTACTTGTTTCAGATCATTCAGAGAACATTCAAAAGTAACGTTTCCATAATGTTTGAAGAATGATACAATGTTATGTTCCCTTAAACGTTTACATTATCAACAATAAACATTTCTAAAACATTTTTTAAAAACAGGATGTTTTAAACATTCAGAGAACATTCAGAAATGACGCTTGCAGACTGTTCCGAAAACGAAACCGTTTCCCAGACAGCAACAGTGTCGGCCCAGATGCGGACCACATCCGGTACATGTGGATTCAACGCCTAGCAGATGTGGGCCGGATCTGGGCCGTCTGGGTTCCCATCATTGTTTCCCGTCTAAAACGTCTACTCTGGCTGAGCTCGATACAAGAGCACTGGATGGTATTTGGACAGATTTCTACAGAGACAGAATTATGCTGTACAATATTCAAACAATTAAACATTTGGGCTACATGCTCCACCAAATCAGTAATGGTGTAAAACAATCAGTCAACAAAAAATGATGCATCTTTTGGGAAAAAGTGCATTTTGTCTTGGAGGAAAGATAAGCGGTGCCTCTGCCCAAAAAATCCGGATTTGCACAAATAAACCTAGCAAAAGTGATTATAGCGAAAGATTACAGGTGATTGTCACATGAGAGAAAGCAACATCTCAATCACGATTGGCTCATTAATGTGTTGATGATATATGTCTCCTCTCATGCCCACAAATGACCTGCAAATCGACACAAAGAGCATCAAATGGAAATGGAAAATGAATTGGGTCTAAAAACGTCCAGCATTCACCATAGTAATGGACCCTCACTCTCAGTCAGTCAGAAGCACAGATGGATGTGTAATACTGACACCCACACACACATCCACAGTGAATGCTTTACTCTATGTGTGTTTCTCATCACTTTGTGCAAACTGAGGGAAGAGACAAAACCATTGTGTGTAGTGATCAACAGGCTGGCACAGATGTGGGCCAGAGACGCTGAATGGAAAATAACCCGGAATATTCTTCGAGCAGCGCAGAGAGAGAGAGAGCAGATGTGAGTGCAGGCGGCGGGGGCGAGCGAGCGAACACCTCACAGCACAGACTGTCAAAAGAGCCATGTTAGCACGGTGAAGATGCCACTGAACACCATGAGAAAACGCTTATTAACTCTTTCAACGCCAGTGCTTTATTTTTAGGTCGCCAGCTTTTTTGATTGTATTAAAAAAATATGGCCTCCAAAATATTTTGTTGTACAAATATGTAGACGTCAATAAATCAAAAGATAAAACAGAACCTCAGCTTTTAATAAAAAGAAAAATCATACATTCTTTTTTTATCAACACTTGAATGTGAGTAAGTTTCATTAAAAACTAAATTTGTCAAAGACTTCAGAGCGATGATCAAACACAGAATCGATCGAGTCCATCAACACCTCAAAGCTTCAGTCCGTTTCCTCTTCAGGGTTCAACATTTCACTCAGTAACGCTGAGTTTTGATTTATATGCTGTTTAATGTTTGATGATCGTGTTATTTTACATGTGCGTCAGCAATGCTTCTAGCGCTCGTTTCTGCTTCTTCTTCGCCTGAGTTTTGATCAGGAGATTCTGAACTCTGTCATAAGTAATAGCGCCCCCCTACTGTACAACAGTGAAAACACGGATAGCCGGAAAAATTCATCAATGGCGGGGAAAGAGTTAAAAGAGAGTGAGATTGACAGGGAATGTGGGATAAACTACCTTGACATTCTGTCAGTCTGTAGTAAAACATACAACAGCAAATTCAAGAGGAGCTCGGTCGGTTTAATTAAACTGAAAAGTTACAAAGAGCCAATGATGCATTTACACATTTCACTGTATTCACTTTGCACTTTTTGCACTTTGCAATCCAGAAAATAAAAAATAAAAATATTTTGATAGACTTCTGTAGTCTATAATGATTCCAGTGTACCACCTAATTGCTCGTTTCACATTTCACTGTATGCATTGCTTTTTAGTTTTGGCATTATAATTTAGCTTTGCTAAAACTGGGCAGAGGATTTTTATTTTTGGATTGAGAGAGTAAATGTTGAGTTGTGTTATATTGTATTTGTTCAGTAGGTAGTTAAGAGCTCATGATTAGGTTGAAGATGGAGTTCCCTTTCGAGAGAACAGCCACTGTGTCGATAACGACACTTTGGGGAAGGCTCTTAGCGCAACGCATCTGAAGTATGAATGAAACTAATCCAATCCTGATTGGTGCTGCGTCATGAAGTAACGTGACAGCACACAAGGAAGCTACAAAGGGACGGCTTCGGGTAAGAGGTCCTGACGCTATGCGCAGTCCTCTGAAGAACCCCTTGGGAGCGCCAAGTTCTCGCTCCTCCGTGGAGCCCTCAGGAAGTCGATGCGCTTCGGAACACATCACACGCTGCTCTGTCGGCCGCTTCAGGGGATCAAGAACGAATCTGGAATAATACACGAAATCAGCCTCGAGAGCTGGTTCCCTTAGTGGAATATTTCAAAGCATGGCAAAACCTACCGAATATTTCTCCTTGGGTCCTGTGTGCCCTTCAGAAGGGCTACAGGCTGCAGTGTTCCCGCCCAGGGCAGGGTCGGGTCTTGGAGCTGGAAGTGTTCTTCCGCCGGAGAGGGTTTCACAGCCGCTACTTCATAGTTCCTAAGGGGTTGCATCTAATTCTAGATCTAAGGCACTTGAATCGCTGTCTGAGGAGATTCAGGTTCAAGATGCTCACTATTCCCATCATCGTGAGCCAAAACAAATCCAAGGACTGGTTTGTCACGATAGATCTGAAGGACGGATACTTCCACATATCCATCCTCCCATCTCACAGGAAGTTCATGAGGTTCAGGCTAGCTGTCTCCCCTCGCACGTTTACCAAATGTATGGATGCAGCTCTAGCGCCGCTGAGGCTTCAGGGTATCAGGGTGATCAACTACATCGACGACTGGCTTATTATGGCCCAGTCACAAGAGCTGGCAGTTCGGCATCGAGATGTCGTCCTTGCCCAAAAGCAGGGCTCGGGGTTGAGACTCAACACAAAGAAAAGCGCCAGCTTTTGGGATGTTGGCGCCAGCCCAGAGAACCATGTTCCTGGGTGGACCTGTTCGTTGTTGCATAGTGGGTATTTGTTCCCCAAAGTGTCATCGTCAACACAGCGCGAGTCCCTCGAAAGGGAACGTCTCGGGTTACGACTTTTCCATTGAGAAGGGAATAAACACTGCGTCCCTGCGCTGCGCCTCCTCCTGGAAGCGACTTGCTTCATCGCACAAGCTAATGCTGTTATGAGCCGGAGTCCCTTTGTAGCTTCCACGTATGCCGTCACACAATACATCATGATGCAACACTAATCAGGATTGGATTAGTTTCATTGATACTTCAGATGCGTTATGCTGTTGTCATCGACGCAGTGTCTCTTCTCAGGGAACAAGGGTTACAGTCGTAACCACAGACGATTTTTGTGCAGGAAAAGTTTCTTCACTCAGTGAAAAGATCTTCTTCAGGAGTTCTTCATGAATAGACTCCTTAAGCTTGCTGGTAAGTGTGAGACAAACATTTTTCTGACAAGAAATGTGGTAGAAAACCACGAGCCAACAGCAGATCCGGTCTGAATGCCTGCTGGGTTAACCAACTGTTTGACACAATCTCAGGCACAAGGATCATGAAAGAGTGAAAGATAACCATCATTATTATTAATAATATTAGTTCTAGCATGATTACTATTTGATAAAAACAAATGACTAGAGATGCTCACCATTTTTTTCTTCCGAGTGCTTAAGGGAAATTAAGAGAGAGAGAGATTGTGTGTGTGTGTGTGTGTGTGTGTGTGTGTGTGTGTGTGTGTGTGTGTGTGTGTGTGTGTGTGTGTGTGTGTGTGTGTGTGTGTGTGTGTGTTCATGCGTGTGTGTGTGTGTGTGTGTGTGTGTGTGTGTGTGTACTTGTCTACCTATCTAAGAGGGGACCTTGGTGTCGTTACACACTCACCAACAGGGGACCGCCGAGCCAAGTGGGGACATTTTTCAAGTCCCCTGTTGGTCATGCCTTAAAACATGTTAAAATCATCTAAAATACGCTCTGGTGAATTTTTTACATTTTTGACCAAGTGGGGACCTGCAAGTGTGTGTGTGTTTAAGCCCATACTCAGCAGCGCTCCTGTAGGCTGGAGCAGGAACTGGAGTGGCCCATTAACACACGTCGTTCACACTTCTCTATTGTTGGAAGGGCTTGCTGTCCCAGAGAGGCTCTGAAACTGTAGAGCTGCTGTTTAACTGCTGCTTAGTTAAAGAACTTACGGTAACTTTATAATAACCCCACGCTATGTATCATTAGTTAAGCATTAGTAAACAGTTAATTCAATATTTATAAAGCATTAATAGACATTAATAAGCAGTATATAAATACAGCTATAAAAGCTTTATTCTTGCTTTAAAAGCATATCTATAATGTGTTTAATAGTTGTATTTTCATACTTTATTAATGATCAATTTATAATTTTTAAATGAAGTATAACATTATATACAAACCAGTTATTTAGGAGTTGTCAGTGGTTCATAAGATCACTTAGAAAGTGTGAGTAAAATGATTAATAAACTATTTCAAATGTACATTCATACATTATACCGACATTTTGTAATAGGTACTTAGTGTGTTAATAAATGCTTTATTAACATGTATTTCTACTGTAATTCAGGTAGTTATAAAGCATTTGGTAGTGGTGAGTATAAGTATTTTATAAAGTGAGGACTAGTTATGCCTTGTAAAGCTTTTATAAAGGAGATTTAAAGGTTCAGTTATATATTTCTATGTTCTGTATCACAGTGTTGTGTTTGTTTCATTTTTCTGTTTAGAAGATAACTGAGTCTTTAAATCTCCTTTATAAATGCTTTATATTTTGTGATGAGCTCACAAAAATAGTTAACTGACCACTACTAAATGCTTTATAACCACCTGAATTTACTGCATTTACTTACACTTAAGTGATCTTATGAATCACTGACAAATCACAAATAACTTGTTTGTAAATAATGCTATATTTCATTTAGAAATTATAAATTGATCATTAATAAAGTATGAAAATACAATTATTAAACAAAATATAGATATGCTTCTAAATAAAGAATAAAGCATTTATACAAGAACAAAGCATATATAGCTGTAATTATAAACTGCTCATTAATGCATATTAATGCTTTACAAATTATGAAGTAACTCTTTACTAATGCTTAACTAATTATTAATAGTGTGCAGTTATTATAAAGTGTTACCGAACTTTCAAGTATTTTCAAAAATGCCCAAACATACATATATATGTAACTATATAATGTTCACACAGGCATCAGAGATCACAATATGCATAGATAAACATAAACAACTAAAAAAAGAATGACCAAACCATCAGTTATCAATAATGAACAAATTTGAATTGCTTGAGGAAAGACCATTTAAATCTACAACGGGGTAAAAAATACCGACGGCAACAGTTCAAAAGCAGAGGCGAGAAGATGCCTCTTATCATTCATATTAATATTATTTTTCTTATTTAACTCTCTTTCTTCATAGATACTTTCTATTCTTAGTTATGCAGTCCCTAACACTTTATTTGCAATTATTATGTGCCATTGTACACACACACATGCATGTAATATATATGAACAGAGCAGTGTCGCTCCATCTCTGACCGATCTCTAACCATCCAAGTGGGGACTCTCATAGCCTGCAATGAAACTGTGTGTGTGTGAACAATGAAGTCTGTCATCATTATGTAACACATATAAACATTATTTATATATATATATATATATGTGTGTGTGTGTGTGTTTGAGTGTGTGTGTGTATTTTCACACTGGCATCAGAGATCACAATATGCATAGATAAACATATACAAATATACAATTAAAAAATAATGACCAAACCATCAGTTATCAAAAATGTAAAAAAAAAAATTTCAGGAAAGACCATTTGAATCTGTATTTCAACAGGGTAAAAAATATCGGTGGCAACAGTTCAAAAGCAGAGGCCTTAAGATATTCATATCAATCATAATATTATTTTTCTTCTTTAACGCTCTCTCTTCATAGATACTTTCTATTCTTGGTTATGCAGTCCCTAACAATTTTTTTGCCATTGTTATGTGCCATTGTACAAACACACACATTTCTATATTACTAACAGAGCACTGTCGCTCTACACTGGCCAAGTGGGGACCTGAACGATGTTTACCTATCGAACAGGGGACTCCCATAGCCTACAATGGAACTGTGTGTGTGTGTGAACAGTGAAGTCTGTCTTCATTATGTAACTTGTATATATGTAACTTTTATATACATTATATATATAAATTATATATATATGTATATATGTGTGTGTGTGTGTGTGTGTTCACACAGGCATCAGAAATCACAATATGCATAGATAAAAATATACAGTATACAATTAAAGAAAAATGACCCCATCAGTTATCAAAAAAAATATTGCTTGAGGAAAGACCATTTAAATCTACAACGGGGTAAAAAATACCGACGGCAACAGTTCAAAAGCAGAGGCGAGAAGATGCTTCTTATCATTCATACTATTATTTCTCTTATTTAATGCTCTCTCTTCATAGATACTTTATATTCTTGGTTATGCAGTCCCTAACAATTTTTTTGCCATTGTTATGTGCCATTGTACACACACACATTAATTTCTATATTACTAACAGAGCACTGTCGCTCTACACTGGCCAAGTGGGGACCTGAACGATGTTTACCTATCGAACAGGGGACTCCCATAGCCTACAATGGAACTGTGTGTGTGTGTGTGAACAGTGAAGTCTGTCTTCATTATGTAACTTTTATATATATATATAATATATATACAATGTTTATATATGTAATATGTAATTATATAATGTTTACACAGGCATCAGACACACACAAACACACACATTTCTATATTACTAACAGAGCACTGTCGCTCTACACTGGCCAAGTGGGGACTTGAACGATGTTTACCTATCGAACAGGGGACTCCCATAGCCTACAATGGAACTATGTAACTTGTGTGTATATATATATATATATATATATATATATATATATATGTATATGTATATATATATATATATGTATATGTATATGTATATGTGTGTGTGTGTGTGTTCATACAGGCATCAGAGATCACAATATGCATAGATAAACATATACAATATACAATTAAAAAAGAATGACCAAACCATCAGTTATCAAAAATTAAAAAAATTAGAATTTTTTGAGGAAAGACCATTTGAATCTGTTTTTTAACGGGGTAAAAAATACCGATGGCAACAGTTCAAAAGCAGAGGCTCTTATCATTCATATTATTATTTTTCTTCTTTAACGGTCTCTCTTCATAGATACTTTCTATGCTTGGTTATGCAGTCCGTTTAGGGTTCATGGGATAAATCAAACAGAAATAGCTCTTTAAGGTAACAATTTCAGGTCACTACTTTATACAGTCAATAATGATTATATTAATCAAAATGAACTTCGCGTCCCCAGTTGGATGGTAAAGAGCGACACCAGTTCTTCTGCTTTGAACATTTCTTGCCATCACAAAAACACGGTAAAGATTTTGGAGGTCAATCTCAAAATGTTATGTTGACTTGCTGCACTGAACAATTTTACTTCATTCAGTTGAAATATATGAAGTAGATGTTCATTTAACATTTTGTTTTCTGACTGACAGCTGATGCTTGTTAACCAGTCATCAGCAGTTAACTGACATTATTTTAAGGTTAGATTAGAATTAAATGTAATTAGAAAAGATAAGTGTCTGTGACCCATTCAAATACCTCAAAAATGTAGATTTACATGTGCAAATAGCAGCATAAACAACAGAACATGAGGATTCAAACACACCGTCACATCGAGCACCCGCAGTGCTTCTGTGAACACAGTAAACCAGAATAAAAGTGTTTATATAACTGTATATATATATATATATATATATTAGTGCTGTCAGTTTAACGCGTTATTAACGGCGTTACCGCAAACACATTTTAACGGCGTCAATTTTTTTAGCGCGAGATTAACGCTCTTTTTGGCCTAGCAAACATTGTAGTTTTTTCACATGCTGTTGCAACAACTGGTAACGTTAGAAACACTACAACATCACACCGGATAGCTAGACCGGAAACAAAACAAAACGCGGGACTAGATTTGAAGGCCGAGTGCGAGCGCGGGCGGTAATGCACTCACTCTGTGTGTGCGGGTACGGGAGAATAAAACGATTCGGGACTCCCACAAACTAGAAAAATCTATGAATAAAACATAAAAACTAATACATTTTTATTCTTATGTTGCAGAAAAGCAACAAGAACAACTAAAACAAAATAGAAACGATTTACAGGCCAGAGTATATTTTTTATAACATGTTTGCAGCGTTGAGCGATGTAGCCAATCACAGACATGTGTTGATTTCTTAAACGCAATGGCCAATCAGATGCATTTAAAATAGACTCCCCTCACTGCTCAAAACTGACTTTTTGTTCAGTGCTGAATTCTGTATATTGGCAAATCCTCTAATTAAAACAAACAAAGTGTATATATTATGAAAGATTCATTGTGCAGTCAGCTTCATTGATAATAACAGAGATGTGTGAGATTGCGATGAACTGATGTCAGCTTTTTAGGAATTTTTAAAGGATTGCACTTTGTGCGCATTCAGTCATCCCAAACCATGCACTCAGTAGCCTGCTTGCTTTTATATTATAACAGTGGTTTGTGTGTTAATGCTTTAATCACAAATAATTGATCAGGAGCATTTATGCTGATGTGTATGGTGGCGACACGTAGGCGAAGTAGCCTACAAATAAAGTCTATTTGCGGGCGGGAGCGGGACAAAAATGTTGCGGGCGGGAGAAAGTAACATAGAAAGTAGTTGAGAACGTCAGTTATAACGCCCCACGTATTAAAAAGAAATGGACGGTTTTAAATCGGGCTCGGGACGGGCTCATAATTACAGTAAATGTGTCGGGCCGGGCTCGGACACAATGCGCACGGGCTCGGGTCGGCTTGATTTTTTGGGCCCGATCTAAGCTCTACAATGGATGACTTCAGACAGAAGCACATGGATACCACAGCTAAGAACAAACTTATTGCTGATCCACTTTTCCTGGTTCATAAGAGCATTCAAATTAGAAAAAATGATGGGACAAATAGAAATCAAGGGACATTTAGAATAGATAAAAATGTGCGATTAATCGCGAGTTAACTATGGCATTAATGCGATTAATCGCGATTAAATATTTGAATCGTTTGACAGCACTAATATATATATATATTTACACATTATTTTCAACTGAAAATTGCAAGCTTTTCATGTGTTTTGGCCGCTCATTTACACGAAAATGCCATTTTGGAGGCCTGACAATGCAAACTTTCCAACCCGATCACACTAAATGCGTCTCTGCTTAGAAATCTTGGCTTGCTCAAAACTTTTTGTCTTTAAATGAAGTCAAAACTGAGGTGGAAGTTTTCGGCCCCACTGATAATTTTGATACCACCAGCATCGATTTGAGGAGCTTCTCTGCATTCAGATCTACGCATGACAAACAAATATCTTCGGTAATTGGATCTAGTTTCTATCAACTCCGTCTTTTGTATCAAATTAAACACTTCCTATCTGACAAAACTCTAGAGATGTCTGTTCATGCTTTTATTACTTCCCGTTTAGACTACTGCAACTCATTGTGTTGCGGTATTTCCAAGTCACAAATCGCTCGCCTTCAACTGGTCCAAAATGCTGCAGCAAGATTTATTCGCAAAAGTCCTAAATATGATCACATGATGATAATGATACATTTTATTTATATTGCGCTTTTCTCCAACCCAAAACGATACAAAAACAATACACAGTACCAATATATATATATATATATATATATATATATATATATATATATATATATATATATATATAGGTGTAATGACCATTGGTGTAATGATTGTCAGAGATTAAAAATTGTAACATTACAAAATTTAATGACAGTACATTTCAAATACCTAAAAATGGTACATTAAGTGGTTTTGTTCAAGTCAAAATATTACTTAACATTAATGAACCAACCTACATACAATAAAACTACATTTTTGGGGGGGTTAAATCAAGCAGAAATATCACTTCAATGTAACAATTGCAGGTCACTACACAAGTTAAACTGTACATGATCTAGACTCTAGATAAATGAAATGTAATCGCAGCAGTAAGTCAGGGGAATGCTTATATTTATTTCTTTGGTTTCAATTTTGAACATGTTGCAGTTCTTTTTAAAAAGGTATACATTTTGACATAATTATAAAATGATATAACATGATTTGATACTGTATATTAGCAGAAATGACACATTTTTCACTTCAGCAACAAAGTGGAGACCCTCTTTTCTGTAATGAAAGACCAAGCTTATGGGTTGTGGTCTCTCAGACATTGGCCAATATCAGTAAAAAAAAAAAAACATTGTTTCCCTTAGGGCTTAAATGAACCAGATTTTTTTTTTACATCCTTACACTTTTAGACAGGTGATGCTTGCAACCCGACCATAATCCATTAGCCGACAAGATTAGAATGTTATATTCTAATTAAATTAGAATGTATGTATTTCTCAATACTTATCACTGTTTTAAAAGCTCTTCACTCCGGTGTCTTAACCAACTTTCAGCTTCACTGCAGTAAATTTCACATTCAAAAAGCATTAAAACTACCAAAACACATCATTCATGTCTCAAAATAAGTCATTCTTTCAGAACACTAGTAAAGGTTTCACCCAACAAACAAAATTAAAAATACAAATCAAAAAACACAAACAACAGGCAGTAATATGCACTATTTTCTGCTGTTCAGAATTCAAGGCAGTTTATTTTACATGGTTCATGTTTACATTAATGTACAAAATTATTTCCTTTTGTATAGATGGCGATGAAAATGAAAGACTAAGACTAGTGTAGGTGTTTAGTTACATCTTAATTGTTCTGATAGGTTTTTTTTAGATTCAGAATATATTTCAATGCGGTATACGGTATAAAAATATTGCAAATTTCAGTCTTATTCATTTTTGTTTGAGTTGAAATGTTTTTAACTTAAATATAACAGTCTTGGAAATAATATGTAAGCATGTGCAAATTGGCCTGTACAGTAAATCAAGTTCTGCTGGTCTTTGTGTTTAAGTGAGAAATGAATTCATGTAAATTGAAAGATCTCAGTTTAGCCGGACACTGATCTTGTGATCACTGTGTGAAGAGTTTCATGGTATTAATTAATCTTGAGAAGGTATTAATCTTTCAGTTTAAACACAAATGTGTACTGTAATGTAAACATTGACCATGTAACAAAATGCTGTGAATTCGGAACAACAGAAAACAGCAGAAATATTTTATAATGCTCCAGTTATTTGTGTTTTTTGTATTTTATGAGTGAAAAGTGTGTTTGTTGGGTGAGCTTTACTAGTGTTCTGGAAGAACTGTATTAGCAGCTGTAAATGGATATTCTGACATAGGTAGTTTCATGTGTATGTAGACTCTTGTGTGTGGATTGAGTCGCTGCACATCCCCCCACACGCAATTTACATCTCAATACTTGAAGGTGTGTGTGTGTGTGTGTGTCATGGAGAAACCGGCCTAAAGATCTCACAACTCTAACAATACAGTTACCAATGTCCAAGAATCTGTGGAACTTCTCAAATAAACTACAATAAACTAGAGAAAACGCTGGGATTTACTCTGACAAATTAAATTACAGGTTTTTACAGTCGCTAGGACACATTTCTCAATATTTAGGTACATTTTCAAAACTCTTCACTCAGTTCTTCATTTCACATTCAAAATGCACTGACACTTCCTTCATGTCTCAAATCCCAACTCAATCTTCCAGAACACTAGTAAAGGTTTCCCCCAACAAACACACTTTGTCACTCATAAAACAAAAAAAACACAAACAACAGGAGCATTACACAATATTTTCTTTTGCAAATTGCTTTTACAAAACAAGAATGGCACTACTCTACTGTTTTTAATTCACTGCAGTTTAATATTAGATTTTAGAATCAGAATATTTATTTCAATATGATATTACTGTGGAAATGTTGCAAATCTCGGTCTTATCATTTTTTGTTGTTAGGTTTTGAAAATAAGTTTAACAGTTTTAAAAAGAGTATGTAAACGTGCAAATTATCCTGTATAGCACATAAAATTCTGTAAGTGTTTGTGTTTAAGAGAGAAAATAATTCAAGTAAATGGAACAAAATCCATCCGATGACATTGTTCAAAGCACTGATCCACAGTTTAGCTCATATAGACGGATGGTCTTATCACTGTGTGAAGAGAGTTTACAAAAAAAGAGAATTTTATGTTCTATACAGGATAATTTGCACGTTTACATTCTCTTTTTAAAACTGTTAAACTTATTTTCAAAACCTAACAACAAAAAATGATAAGACCGAGATTTGCAACATTTGCACAGTAATATCATATTGAAATAAATATTCTGATTCTAAAATCTAATATTAAACTGCAGTGAATTAAAAACAGTAGAGTAGTGCCATTCTTGTTTTGTAAAAGCAATTTGCAAAAGAAAATATTGTGTAATGCTCCTGTTGTTTGTGTTTTTTCTGTTTTATGAGTGCCAAAGTGTGTTTGTTGGGTGAAACCTTTACTAGTGTTCTGGAAGATTGAGTTGGGATTTGAGACATGAAGGAAGTGTCAGTGCATTTTGAATGTGAAATGAAGAACTGAGTGAAGAGTTTTGAAAATGTACCTAAATATTCAGAAATGTGTCCTAGCGACTGTAAAAACCTGTAATTTAATTTGTCAGAGTAAATCCCAGCGTTTTCTCTAGTTTATTGTAGTTTATTTGAGAAGTTCCACAGATTCTTGGACATTGGTAACTGTATTGATAGAGTTGTGAGATCTTTAGGCCGGTTTCTCCATGACACACACACACACACACACCTTCAAGTATTGAGATGTAAATTGCGTGTGGGGGGATGTGCAGCGACTCAATCCACACACAAGAGTCTACATACACATGAAACTACCTATGTCAGAGTATCCATTTACAGCTGCTAATACAGTTCTTCCAGAACACTAGTAAAGCTCACCCAACAAACACACTTTTCACTCATAAAATACAAAAAACACAAATAACTGGAGCATTATAAAATATTTCTGCTGTTTTCTGTTGTTCCGAATTCACAGCATTTTATGTTACATGGTCAATGTTTACATTACAGTACACATTTGTGTTTAAACTGAAAGATTAATACCTTCTCAAGATTAATTAATACCATGAAACTCTTCACACAGTGATCACAAGATCAGTGTCCGGCTAAACTGAGATCTTTCAATTTACATGAATTCATTTCTCACTTAAACACAAAGACCAGCAGAACTTGATTTACTGTACAGGCCAATTTGCACATGCTTACATATTATTTCCAAGACTGTTATATTTAAGTTAAAAACATTTCAACTCAAACAAAAATGAATAAGACTGAAATTTGCAATATTTTTATACCGTATACCGCATTGAAATATATTCTGAATCTAAAAAAAACCTATCAGAACAATTAAGATGTAACTAAACACCTACACTAGTCTTAGTCTTTCATTTTCATCGCCATCTATACAAAAGGAAATAATTTTGTACATTAATGTAAACATGAACCATGTAAAATAAACTGCCTTGAATTCTGAACAGCAGAAAATAGTGCATATTACTGCCTGTTGTTTGTGTTTTTTGATTTGTATTTTTAATTTTGTTTGTTGGGTGAAACCTTTACTAGTGTTCTGAAAGAATGACTTATTTTGAGACATGAATGATGTGTTTTGGTAGTTTTAATGCTTTTTGAATGTGAAATTTACTGCAGTGAAGCTGAAAGTTGGTTAAGACAACGGAGTGAAGAGCTTTTAAAACAGTGATAAGTACTGAGAAATACATACATTCTAATTTAATTAGAATATAACATTCTAATCTTGTCGGCTAATGGATTATGGTCGGGTTGCAAGCATCACCTGTCTAAAAGTGTAAGGATGTAAAAAAAAAAATCTGGTTCATTTAAGCCCTAAGGGAAACAATGTTTTTTTTTTTTACTGATATTGGCCAATGTCTGAGAGACCACAACCCATAAGATTGGTCTTTCATTACAGAAAAGAGGGTCTCCACTTTGTTGCTGAAGTGAAAAATGTGTCATTTCTGCTAATATACAGTATCAAATCATGTTATATCATTTTATAATTATGTCAAAATGTATACCTTTTTAAAAAGAACTGCAACATGTTCAAAATTGAAACCAAAGAAATAAATATAAGCATTCCCCTGACTTACTGCTGCGATTACATTTCATTTATCTAGAGTCTAGATCATGTACAGTTTAACTTGTGTAGTGACCTGCAATTGTTACATTGAAGTGATATTTCTGCTTGATTTAACCCCCCAAAAATGTAGTTTTATTGTATGTAGGTTGGTTCATTAATGTTAAGTAAAATTTTGACTTGGACAAAACCACTTAATGTACCATTTTTAGGTATTTGAAATGTACTGTCATTAAATTTTGTAATGTTACAATTTTTAATCTCTGACAATCATTACACCAATGGTCATTACACCTATATATATATATATATTGGTACTGTGTATTGTTTTTGTATCGTTTTGGGTTGGAGAAAAGCGCAATATAAATAAAATGTATCATTATCATCATGTGATCATATTTAGGACTTTTGCGAATAAATCTTGCTGCAGCATTTTGGACCAGTTGAAGGCGAGCGATTTGTGACTTGGAAATACCGCAATACAATGAGTTGCAGTAGTCTAAACGGGAAGTAATAAAAGCATGAACAGACATCTCTAGAGTTTTGTCAGATAGGAAGTGTTTAATTTGATACAAAAGACGGAGTTGATAGAAACTAGATCCAATTACCGAAGATATTTGTTTGTCATGCGTAGATCTGAATGCAGAGAAGCTCCTCAAATCGATGCTGGTGGTATTAAAATTATCAGTGGGGCCGAAAACTTCCACCTCAGTTTTGACTTCATTTAAAGACAAAAAGTTTTGAGCAAGCCAAGATTTCTAAGCAGAGACGCATTTAGTGGGACCGGGTTGGAAAGTTTGCATTGTCAGGCCTCCAAAATGGCATTTTCGTGTAAATGAGCGGCCAAAACACATGAAAAGCTTGCAATTTTCAGTTGAAAATAATGTGTAAATATATATATATATTAGTGCTGTCAAACGATTCAAATATTTAATCGCGATTAATCGCATTAATGCCATAGTTAACTCGCGATTAATCGCACATTTTTATCTATTCTAAATGTCCCTTGATTTCTATTTGTCCCATCATTTTTTCTAATTTGAATGCTCTTATGAACCAGGAAAAGTGGATCAGCAATAAGTTTGTTCTTAGCTGTGGTATCCATGTGCTTCTGTCTGAAGTCATCCATTGTAGAGCTTAGATCGGGCCCAAAAAATCAAGCCGACCCGAGCCCGTGCGCATTGTGTCCGAGCCCGGCCCGACACATTTACTGTAATTATGAGCCCGTCCCGAGCCCGATTTAAAACCGTCCATTTCTTTTTAATACGTGGGGCGTTATAACTGACGTTCTCAACTACTTTCTATGTTACTTTCTCCCGCCCGCAACATTTTTGTCCCGCTCCCGCCCGCAAATAGACTTTATTTGTAGGCTACTTCGCCTACGTGTCGCCACCATACACATCAGCATAAATGCTCCTGATCAATTATTTGTGATTAAAGCATTAACACACAAACCACTGTTATAATATAAAAGCAAGCAGGCTACTGAGTGCATGGTTTGGGATGACTGAATGCGCACAAAGTGCAATCCTTTAAAAATTCCTAAAAAGCTGACATCAGTTCATCGCAATCTCACACATCTCTGTTATTATCAATGAAGCTGACTGCACAATGAATCTTTCATAATATATACACTTTGTTTGTTTTAATTAGAGGATTTGCCAATATACAGAATTCAGCACTGAACAAAAAGTCAGTTTTGAGCAGTGAGGGGAGTCTATTTTAAATGCATCTGATTGGCCATTGCGTTTAAGAAATCAACACATGTCTTTGATTGGCTACATCGCTCAACGCTGCAAACATGTTATAAAAAATATACTCTGGCCTGTAAATCGTTTCTATTTTGTTTTAGTTGTTCTTGTTGCTTTTCTGCAACATAAGAATAAAAATGTATTGTAGTTTACAATATAATACAATATTACAATATTAGTCTACAATACAATATAGTTTGTGGGAGTCCCGAATCGTTTTATTCTCCCGTACCCGCACACACAGAGTGAGTGCATTACCGCCCGCGCTCGCACTCGGCCTTCAAATCTAGTCCCGCGTTTTGTTTTGTTTCCGGTCTAGCTATCCGGTGTGATGTTGTAGTGTTTCTAACGTTACCAGTTGTTGCAACAGCATGTGAAAAAACTACAATGTTTGCTAGGCCAAAAAGAGCGTTAATCTCGCGCTAAAAAAATTGACGCCGTTAAAATGTGTTTGCGGTAACGCCGTTAATAACGCGTTAAACTGACAGCACTAATATATATATATATATATATATACAGTTATATATACACTTTTATTCTGGTTTACTGTGTTCACAGAAGCACTGCGGGTGCTCGATGTGACGGTGTGTGTGAATCCTCATGTTCTGTTGTTTATGCTGCTATTTGCACATGTAAATCTACATTTTTGAGGTATTTGAATGGGTCACAGACACTTATCTTTTCTAATTACATTTAATTCTAATCTAACCTTAAAATAATGTCAGTTAACTGCTGATGACTGGTTAACAAGCATCAGCTGTCAGTCAGAAAACAAAATGTTAAATGAACATCTACTTCATATATTTCAACTGAATGAAGTAAAATTGTTCAGTGCAGCAAGTCAACATAACATTTTGAGATTGACCTCCAAAATCTTTACCGTGTTTTTGTGATGGCAAGAAATGTTCAAAGCAGAAGAACTGGTGTCGTTCTTTACCATCCAACTGGGGACGCGAAGTTCATTTTGATTAATATAATCATTATTGACTGTATAAAGTAGTGACCTGAAATTGTTACCTTAAAGAGCTATTTCTGTTTGATTTATCCCATGAACCCTAAACGGACTGCATAACCAAGCATAGAAAGTATCTATGAAGAGAGACCGTTAAAGAAGAAAAATAATAATATGAATGATAAGAGCCTCTGCTTTTGAACTGTTGCCATCGGTATTTTTTACCCCGTTAAAAAACAGATTCAAATGGTCTTTCCTCAAAAAATTCTAATTTTTTTAATTTTTGATAACTGATGGTTTGGTCATTCTTTTTTAATTGTATATTGTATATGTTTATCTATGCATATTGTGATCTCTGATGCCTGTATGAACACACACACACACACACACATATACATATACATATACATATATATATATATACATATACATATATATATATATATATATATATATATACACACAAGTTACATAGTTCCATTGTAGGCTATGGGAGTCCCCTGTTCGATAGGTAAACATCGTTCAAGTCCCCACTTGGCCAGTGTAGAGCGACAGTGCTCTGTTAGTAATATAGAAATGTGTGTGTTTGTGTGTGTCTGATGCCTGTGTAAACATTATATAATTACATATTACATATATAAACATTGTATATATATTATATATATATATAAAAGTTACATAATGAAGACAGACTTCACTGTTCACACACACACACACAGTTCCATTGTAGGCTATGGGAGTCCCCTGTTCGATAGGTAAACATCGTTCAGGTCCCCACTTGGCCAGTGTAGAGCGACAGTGCTCTTTTAGTAATATAGAAATTAATGTGTGTGTGTACAATGGCACATAACAATGGCAAAAAAATTGTTAGGGACTGCATAACCAAGAATATAAAGTATCTATGAAGAGAGAGCGTTAAATAAGAGAAATAATATTATGAATGATAAGAATATCTTCTCGCCTCTGCTTTTGAACTGTTGCCGTCGGTATTTTTTACCCCGTTGAATGAAAAACAGATTCAAATGGTCTTTCCTCAAAAATTGCAATTTTTTTAATTTTTGATAACTGATGGTTTGGTCATTCTTTTTTAATTGTATATTGAATATGTTTATCTGTGCATATTGTGATCTCTGATGCCTGTATTAACACATACAGGCATATATATATGTATGTTCACACAGTCATCAGAGATTACAATATGCATATCACAATATGCAATATTACACAATGAAGACCGAGTTCACTGTTCACACACACACGGTTCCATTGTAGGCTATGAAAGTCCCCACTTGGCCAGTGTAGAGCGACAGTGCTCTTTTAGTAATATAGAAATGTGTGTGTTTGTGTGTGTCTGATGCCTGTGTAAACATTATATAATTACAGATTACATATCTAATATATAAACATTATATATATATAATATATATATATATAAAGTTACATAATGAAGACAGACTTCACTCTTCAAACACACACACACACACACACACACAGTTCCATTGCAGTCTATGGGAGTCCCCTGTTGGTAAGGTAGACATCGTTCAGGTCCCCACTTGGCATGTTTTTTTAAAAATAAAAAAATGCTTATTTAAAGTTATATTATGAAAAAAGACCTTAAAAGAAAATTTTGTATGTCATTTTTGTTTCTTCAAAATGACTAGAAACACTAGTCCCCTCTTGGCCAGTGTAGAGCGATAGTCCCCTGTTAGTAATATAGACGTGTATGTGTGTGTGTGTGTGTGTGTGTGTGTGTGTGTGTGTGTGTGTGTGTGTGTGTGTGTGTGTGTGTGTGTGTGTGTGTGTAGTTGGTCTAGACGTGGATACACTCTGGATTAAAAACATATCCCTCGTTCCGCCTCTCTCCCCACATGCCAGCTTCAATAATTCATCCTCTTACTGCCAGTGTAATATCTAGTCCTCTCACTCTCCATTTTTTTGTTTTTAACTTCATTATTCCTTCACCTCGCCTTCTGAACGGGTGCAGCTCAGAATGTAGGGATCAGCACAGAAGAGTGCTGGCTTTACATCCAGTTATCTCACAATTATCAAGTCATGATATCCAAGAGAGAAATTCATAGTAAAGGCTGATTGTCAGTGAAGGACAATTTCTGCCTTTTCCTCATACAGTTTCAGAAGACATGAAATATAGCGCACATATATATATATAAGCTGCTTTCAAGGTATTTTTATCATTTATGGAACTTAAAAGATGTAAAAAGTTTATGCAAATAGAGTGAGTAATTAACAAGGGAATTAATATTGGCAGAATCAAGAACTATTCAAGAAAACGCAACGGCATGTTGTCAAATTCAGCGTTTGCTTTCCTTTGCACGAGACACCCGAGGCTGCGAGCGCCAGTCCCTGAGGAGCGAGCGCTTCTCCAGCAGGAGCGTTTGAAGACAGTGGGAGTGAACGGGCCAAGAGGTTATTATGAGCAGCAAACAGAGCGGTGGAGGAGGGAGAGAACAGGGATGGAGGGATATCTGGAGAGGCCAGTGGAAGAAAAAGAGTGATCAATGAAAATGAAAGACGTAAATAATTCAGAAATCCATCTGAAAGCGGGGGAAGGGAGGAGAAAATAGGAGAACCTG
The DNA here is from genome assembly GCA_030578275.1 of Meda fulgida. Classification (NCBI taxonomy): domain Eukaryota; kingdom Metazoa; phylum Chordata; class Actinopteri; order Cypriniformes; family Leuciscidae; genus Meda; species Meda fulgida. The sequence continues at coordinate 607,562 of CM060633.1, read as the reverse complement.
GTGAGAGTAACTCATAAAAACAGACGTATTCACCTGCGGGGGTTTGCATGTGCTTTGATGAGAACTCTTAGCATTCACTCCACACTCGCACACACTCACACAACTCTCCCGATGATGAGCAATATCTGTCTTTAGCAGAGAGAGGCTCGACGTGCCGTTGGGAGAGAGATAGGAACATAGTAAACGTGCCTGCCATGTCTTCGGTGAGATCTCCTCATCTCTCTGTGTCTCCGCACATCATGCAATATAGATGTAGCGATGTGGTTCGCCTCATTACCAACACTCACCGCCACGCTCCTACTCAAGTATTGATAAAGCTGGGGTCTGGGAGTGTCCCTGGACACGCTGACACTAACACAAGGAGCTGCTTCTGTTGTGGAAGAATAGCAAACAGAGGAACGGTTGTATTGGGACGAGGTGCAGGAACGCTGTGGGTTTAATGGGAGATCATGAGGAACGCTGTGGGTTTAACGGGAGATCGTGGGTTTAACTTATGATCATAACGTCTTCAGCCGGTTCATACTCCGGTGTGTGTTTCCGTCATCGGATCAGCACCTGCCGAATCCTGAGCGCCAGATGACGAGCTGAAGACTGACGCCAGAGAGCTGGCAGGCCTGAGCATTACCTCACTCTTAGTTAACAGCATGGCAGAGGAGCAACGCCTGACAGTGTGCAATGAATACATCAAACCTTCATGCTTGCAATAGTCCGGTTCTTTCCGTTTCAGCAAGTTTTACTTGTACAGCGCTTATAATATATTTAGTTTCAAAACAGCTGCTTCCAGTGAGGCTACGGGACAGAAGAAGAAAAAAACAGAGAAGGAGAAAGTAACCTACACTTTTCCGGTTTGGCGCTTCATATATACAACCTTATAGGGGTTCCGTCATTGGATCGTCCGATGGACTTAGTTTTAACTTTAATGACATTTTATGAATTAGCAAATTGTCAACATACTCAAAAATTAACCTGTTAAACACGAAAGTATTATCCAAGACATTTCTCCTTATATAGAATCTTTTGGGGTTCTTTAAAATTGAGTCAAGAACCCTTGAGTTCTATAGAGAACCGACTGAAGAGTGTTGTCTGGAACCAGAGGGTTCTGTCCGAAGCCCGCTGGTGATTCCGGTTCCCAGATATGAGATCAGACAGGGGCACGCTGGACATGAAATGGCCATTTAAACTTCTGTTTCTGTTTATCATAAACATTCTTAAAAATAAAGGTTCTTTATTGGCATTGATGGAACAATGGAGAACCATTAACATTTCCATCACACAAAATGTTCTTTATTATATGGAAGCTTGTTTCCGCCATGGATTAAAAAATAAAAAAGGTAATTGTAACTTTTTAAAGGTAATTGGGACTTTTTTTTCCACAAAAAGTTTTTTTTTGCATTATAAAAACTCGCAATTCTGAGGGAAAGTCTCTTTATCTTAGAATTTGACTTAATAACTCGTCTGTATATATCGCAATTCTGAGATTAAAAAGTGGCAATTATCTTTTAAAATGTTTTATTCTGTGGTTGAAACAAGCTTCCATACTTTATAATGGAAAAAGGTTGTTTAGATCAAAATTTCTTCAAACTAAGAAAAAAATATATTTTAAGAACTTATCACCCAATGGTTCTTCTAATGGCGGTGTTTCCCACACTTGCCACACATTCACAAACTCTTTCCAATCAAACACAGCGGGATAAACTCATCAGCTCATTAGAAGAGACTCCAAGGCCCGAAATTAAAGGTCCGATAAGAAGACGTGTAATCTAGTGTTGGTTTTCCTGCAGGAACAGGGCTAGGAAACAGTTCAATAGCATCGCTGTGAAAACCCTGTAATTGTTAAGCGGTAGCTGAGCTGTTCCTCCGGTCCCGCCACAGATTTAGGACATTGTAGTTCCAGCCATCAAACCACAGCGATCCTTCCACCTCTGTGTAGGCCAGCAGGTACAGACGCTCGCAATATGAAGGAAACGCAACCATCCGTGGCCATCTGATCTGTGTTTGACATCCCACTGGAAACCCTGTGTGCCCTTGAGAAGCCGGAAGCCGGGACAGGCTCGGGCCATCTGTTCCCCGGCCGGGCCAGAATCAGACGTTTCTCAGTCTCAGGCTGAGATTTGCTGAGCCTGCGCCGGGAGGCTGAAGACACCGGGCCTTTGCCGTGTCATCAGGAGTGTGTGATGAGGTTACGTGTGTCGATGACAGCTGGATAACACTGATCAAACTGTGATGATTCTCTTGCGTAACCCTCTCTTGCCTCTCTGCCCTGCTGGCCACGCCATCTGCTGTCAAACACACTCCATCGCTCTCACACACATTAACAGGTCGGCTCATCTGCTGTCAAATACACTCCATCGCTCTCACACACATTAACAGGTCGGCTTCCTGAGGAACATCTTCTTTAATGACCCTCATAACCTCTTAATACAAGCTAATCTTTCTTCAAACTTCCCCCAAAAACAAAACACAATGCGGAAGTGTTCTTCTGAGGTTTGCTGATGCCATATTAGTTTGATATAGATAAAACACTGCAGGTTTAGATTGTGCAAGCTCTAATTTGGGGTGTGTTTCCCGTACAACAACATAACTCGCTGCTTCACTTCCATAGTACGAAGTATTGCTGAAGACATCAACTAGCTCGTCTCGACTGTTTCCCGAACCGTATTGTCGCAAATTGGTCGTTCACCCGCTTTGGTTAATGATGTCACACAGGAGTGGAGTAATAACTTATTTTAATTAATCTGTTTAAGATCGAATTAATGCTTGATGTTTTGCTATAAATTACGGACATGCATCTGAGGACTAACTCTCATTTTTCTGTTATTTTGCTTTATTTCCAGATTCAATCATAGGCTCGTTCTTACGCACTAGAGCTCGTTCACACGTGCGCACTCTTCAAACACTACACTATAAATCTGTTGATGAACTAAAAGACGTAAATTGCATTTGTATGAATTCTAAATAAAAGATATAGATTGAATTGAATGTCAGCTTGCTTATTTTGCATCCGTCCACATGTCATGCAAAGAAGAAACTGCTTCTGACGGTAGCTCGATGCTGTTGCTCACACACACAACTCTGCGATGCTGTGTGCGAATGTTCGTTGGAACGATGGTTTCGGGAAACACGACTCTTTGAACTGCTGATAACGACAGAACTTGTGACTATAGTTGGCTAACGCTGCTTTCGGGAAACACAATCCTGGCTAATATCTCACCAGAAACAGAGCAGGATTCTGTACACATGACACTAATGAGAACTAGGATAAAACACGTCCTCTGAGCCGAGATAACTGAGTTAGAGAACATTTGATTGGCCACTGGGAGTCTTGTTATCTATGTCTTGCAATAATATGTAAGCAACTTGTTCTCTGTTTCTTCAACTCTTGATGGCCGAAAGTATGTGGAAACTCCCTTCTAGTTTGGCTCTTTTAGTCATTTCATTAACTGAGATTCTGGAGGATGTTGTGCTTCAGACTTTGTATATGGAGTTTATTTTTGTTCTTTTCTAGCATGTCAATGACCTTGTGCACAACCATCATCAACATTGTTTCAAAGCAGCTTTGCAGAAATTCATAATGGTAATATTTCCTATGCATTTACACCTCATAGTCCACATTGAGAATTGTACAATGCTGGTGAACGGATACTAGTTAAGACACACTGTGAGAAACAATTGTGCAGGATTAGGTTTAGGTCACTGGAAACACCTTATCTAGCCATAAAGGTGCGTTTCAGTACTTGTACTGAGTAACATATACCTTTAGGGCACTACTATAAACCTTTCAGGGGCAGATTAGGCACAAGACCTCAGTGACAGCTGTTATGTCCATAAAGGTACAATTTTTGCACATTTCTTCCTGAGGGTGAACAAGTCGGTGCCTGGCATCTTCAACATTTCATTAACTAACCCTTCCGCTATGAGTTAATCATGGATGCAGGGATTTGCTCCCAAGAGCATCAGTGAGGTTTAATGTCTAAACGGAAAGGTCAAGTCAATAAGAAACATTCTGACCAAAGACCATCATTTATTTGTGCACAGATGCACACTGGGAAGGTAAAATCATGACCTGAAGGTGAACTGTATTCTGTGTGGAGTGTGTGAGAGCAGAAACGCATTGATCCGGTGTGTGTGCTACTCGAGTCAGTGACAGCCTTTAGTCCCTGTGAGATTCTCCGTGTGTGTACACTCCCACATGATGCTGCGGGACGTGGATTCTGGGACAGTGATGAGCAGAGCTCACTGCGCTAGAGATGAACTATGCAAATAAATCCCTCTTTTAGAAAACCACCCAATCCATTTGCACTGCTATGTTCCTTTTCTCTTTTCTCGTGACTGAAAATTTCAAAACTAACAACTATTTATGCAAGGGGAAAAAATGACAGTTTTCAGGATTATTTGGTTCAGGATCTCTGCCAGCAAAAGCTTGAATGCCTGAAGTCAGCAAGATGACTGTAATCACTTCCATGTGCTGAAACACTGCAACAGATTACAGTCAAAACATGCAGTGCAATGATGACAGACGGAGGGATAGAAGGATGAATGGATAGATAGATAGATGATAGATAGATGATGATAGATAGATAGATAGATAGATAGATAGATAGATAGATAGATAGATAGATATCTTTACACAAGCCAGAATATGTACTTCTCAGAGCTCCATCTATTTCCTCACAGACAGATGAAACTCACTAAACACCCAGAACACGTTCAGAATCTGTTCCATAAACCCTCTCCGAAGCCGCTGTGGAAACTACGGGGAATTGTGTTGTGAAACATGGAGAAACTCAGGCCAGGGTTGTGTCGTGTTCTTCTGTATGCTCGTGTGTATTCAGGGGGAACGCTCTCATGCAGTGTGTGATCTGGACATCCGAGGAAAATCCCCTTCACTGTTAAACAACAACACACGATGTTTCAGGAAGAATTCTCAGTTATTTTAATGAAGCACCTGCATTAACTCAACTTCCATTGACTGGTCAGTGTTTTCGCCACTGGAAGCGTTTAGTGTTTAGAAACCTAGCTTAAGCGTCAATCAGTTGTTGACTGACAAATGAGTAGATCGTTCTTCGATGCAGTTCGAATACGTGGTCAGAAATGTTCCTTTATTCTGTTCCATGGATCGCCTGAAATATACATTAAGTGTAAACTAGATCTTTCCAATTACTTGGTTAATAACACATGCATCATTGTCACAAACTATGTTAGGAATTTTCCAACGGATATATCTTGGGAAATATTCAGTTAAAATAAACGTGCAGTGGAACATTCTCAGCACATGCATCTCAAAAACGTGATTCCTGAGAGAGAAAGATCTGTGTATGAAACAAAAGCTCAGAGATGAAAGAGAATAGCGAATAGCTTTCACCTGCCTTGCTCCTTGCGGCCCTTCTCAGGTCTGATATTTCAAACTGCAGTTTTTATGAGCTCAACGGTGCACATTAGCACATTATCTATATTCTACTCATTCACAGAGTATGCAAACACAGCTCAGTTACTCTTCTCCAAAGAAGAAATGCATTCTTGTGGTGTTTTGCAAGATCCTCCAACACAGGCAGTTCTGCCACACTGTTCCCAAAACCTCCAGCATATGGAAACCATAAGTTCTGTATGATCGTTCAATCTGAAACACTGAGCTCAGTCTCCAGCGTTGAGTAATTCTTCATTAGGCGAGTTCAGAGTCAAAAGACAATCCTTGCTTTCTTATTTTTCTCCCATTAAAAACAATCTTTATTAAAGACTACATTATACTTTGACTACAATTTTTGTGCATCCAATATGCCTAATCCTGAATGTAACTAATTCTTTTGAATCTGCTTCATATGTAATATGTCTGCAATCATACGTCATCTTTACTCAGTGAACGGTGTGTAATACGACTGAAGTCATATTGATTCATGCGGGAACAACGGGCCAGCAGCTTAACGTACAATTACATGCTATAACGTTAAAGCATTCAGTAAGATTTTGGGGTAAACTAAACCAAAGGCTCTGTGAGAAATAATGAGAACTATTTTGACTTTGAATTAAACATGCATACTTTAATATTGTCATAATTCATGCTTTCGGCATTTGCAGCTTCATCTTAAAGCACCATTGCATTGCATATGATTAGTTCACCATTATTTACATGGATCCTCATTATGAAACAGAAAAGCACTGTTATTGGATCCCAGGGGACAGAAGAAGAACTCTATTATCTGTCTGTTAGAGATGCACTGATGTATCGGCCGATAAAGGCTTTTATTTTCGCTTTCGCAGGGCTGATTATATCCTGTCAATCAAAAGCGTGCGGAAAAACGTGTTAAACGAGTATTTTCTTCCACTTTAATACATGTTATATTCATGAAAACATGCATGAAAATCAGAAGGAATGTTGAAAGATACAGTACAATTTACTGAATAAAATCCATATCATGTCTCATGTAATCTCGATCAGTTTCAGCCCCGGAAAGATGATGCAATTCCCTCAGCAAAGCTATACGGCGTCCAGTTTGTTAGTTAGCTATAAAAAAACACTAGAGAGAAGCTTATTTACTGTTAATCATATGGCGTGATTGATAATGCCCTGTTCTCACAGCCCCACATATGTTTATATTTATGTATTTATGTTTGAATAAATTTGCCATGAACACAAGTGCTTAAGAAAACTACCTCATGTGAATGAGTTTCAGTTTGAGTGTAATTATTGTAGTCTATCTGAAAATAAAAAGCAGTTGAATAGCCTATAATATTGTCGTTGTTAATTATAACCTCTAATATTATAGTGTCCTAAACAAGAGGGTTCCCTATGTATTTTGCAGCATTATTTGGGAGAGGTTTTTTCCTAAAGAAAGATCTAACTATCGTATCGGCGGATAATTCAGAGGATTCAAGTGTTCGTTCACATCAACATTACAGTAAAGACTTGTCATACAGCATAGAGCACACACATATTCACACACACACACTCACACATGTTGTGTTTTCATGTTTTATGGGGACTTTCCATAGGCATAATGATTTTTATACTGTACAGACTGTATATTCTATTCCCTTACACTAACCCTATCCCTAAACCTACCCATCACAGGAAACATTCTGCATTTTTACATTTTCAAACAACATCACTTAGTATGATTTATAAGCTGATTTCCTCATGGGGACCAAAAAATGTCCCCACACGAACAAGAATTTCGGATATTGCCATCCTTGTGGGGGACATTTTGTCCCCATAACGTAGGGTTTACCAGGCCACACACACACACAAACACACACAAACACAGACAAGCACAGACAGAGAGAGAGAGAGAGAGAAGTTGCAGCTCTTAATATTAATCACATATCACTCTGAATTCCCTCATTCTTCCATCTTGATGGTACAGCAGAAACTCTATGGGCTGACAAACACATTACACCATTGCCATGACATCATCCACAGCACTAATGTTCACAAAGTAAAATCTGTATAAAAAGTTAACTAATGACCCAAAGCTCCCAGCTGTTCTGCTCTCTTCCAGAGAACATGCCTGAAAACACTTTCTTTCAGTTCATGTTTCAGGTTTGCATATAACTGGACCTTCACCACCACACTATTACATCAGTCTGAAGGAATCCACAATCTGACTTCAGATTCTGATAGTTCTGTTATTATGAACTCTAAACAATTCAGTCAGATTAAGTTTATAGTGCATGACATGATGATAACCTGAGCAGAGCTGTAATCAGTCTCAATATATGTGTGTAAATGTAGATATTGTTTACACATAACAGAATAACACATGTGGTTGGACTCACTATAAGACCAGTTTTAATGACCATAACATGATCTGAGCAATTTTTGTTTTTCTACCATTGTTGTTTCAGAAAGAGCTTGAGCCGAAGGTAATGTTGAGTAATGTTGGGTAATTTTAAGTAATGTTGAGTAATGTTGGGTAATGTTGAGTAATGTTGAGTAATGTTGGGTAATGTTGAGTAATGTTGGGTAATGTTGGGTAATGTTGAGTAATGTTGAGTAATGTTGAGTAATGTTGGGTAATGTTGAGTAATGTTGGGTAATGTTGAGTAATGTTGAGTAATGTTGAGTAATGTTGGGTAATGTTGAGTAATATTGAGTAATGTTGAGTAATGTTGGGTAATGTTGAGTAATGTTGGGTAATGTGAGTAATGTTGAGTAATGTTGGGTAATGTTGAGTAATGTTGAGTAATGTTGGGTAATGTTGAGTAATGTTGGGTAATTTTGAGTAATGTTGGGTAGTGTTGGGTAATGTTGAGTAATATTGGGTAATGTTGAGTAATGTTGAGTAATGTTGAGTATTTTGGGGTAATGTTGGGTAATGTTGGGTAATGTTGGGTAATGTTGAGTAATGTTGAGTAATATTGGGTAATGTTGAGTAATGTTGAGTAATGTTGGGTAATGTTGAGTAATGTTGAGTAATGTTGGGTAATGTTGAGTATTTTTGAGTAATGCTGGGTAATGTTGAGTAATATTGGGTAATGTTGAGTAATGTTGAGTAATGTTGGGTAATGTTGAGTAATGTTGAGTAATGTTGGGTAATGTTGAGTATTTTGGGGTAATGTTGGGTAATGTTGAGTATTTTTGGGTAATGTTGGGTAATGCTGAGTAATGTTGGGTAATGTTGAGTATTTTTGGGTAATGTTGGGTAATGTTGAGTATTTTTGGGTAATGTTGGGTAATGTTGAGTAATGTTGAGTAATGTTGGGTAATGTTGAGTAATGTTGGGTAATGTTGAGTATTTTGGGGTAATGTTGGGTAATGTTGAGTATTTTTGGGTAATGTTGAGTAATGTTGAGTAATGTTGGATAATGTTTATTAATGTTGGGTAATGTTGAGTAATGTAGGGTAATGTTGAGTAATGTTGAGTAATGTTGAGTAATGTTGGGTAATATTGAGTAATGTTGAGTAATGTTGGGTAATGTTTAGTAATGTTGAGTAATGTTGAGTACTGTTGGGTAATTTTGAGTAATGTTGAGTAATGTTGGGTAATGTTGAGTAATGTTGGGTAATGTGAGTAATGTTGAGTAATGTTGGGTAATGTTGGGTAATGTTGGGTAATGTTGAGTAATGTAATGTTGAGTAATGTTGGGTAATGTTGAGTAATGTTGGTTAATGTTGAGTAATGTAATGTTGGGTAATGTTGAATAATGTAGGGTAATATTGGGTAATGTTGAGTAATGTTGAGTAATGTTGGGTAATGTTGAGTAATGTAATGTTGGGTAATGTTGGGTAATGTTGAATAATGTAGGGTAATGTTGGGTAATGTTGGGTAATGTTGAGTAATGTTGAGTAATGTTGAGTAATGTTGAGTTTTGTTGAATGTAATGTTAAATCACATGTGAGACTAAAATAAGTGTGTCCCAAAGCATAGTATGTTGAAAAGAGTATGCCAGAAGTCCCTGAACGGTACGTAGAAATGAGATTAAATGAAATATGGAGGATTTTAACTGTGAAAATATGATTGACAGGCCAGGACAGGGACAGGATGAGACAGAGAGCAACCGTTAAAGACGCAATTGTACAACAGGATAGTTTGTCCCAAAGCTTGTATACTTCTGCTACACACTCAAAAGTGTGTACTTTTTCTTCACAAAAAGAGTGCATAGTTTTAGGGCGTAGTGTAGGTGAATTGGGATGCAGCGAGTCACTTCTTTCCTTTCCTTCTTGAATCAGTCATTTGAATCAGGTGAATGAATCAATCAGTGACTGACTCACTCACTCAGACTTCCAAAGTAATTAATGCTGAATGACAGAGTGCGTTTATTTCTAAAGGTCTATAGGGGATTTTTTAAAGCAACTTAAAAAAGTCTTAAGTAACATGATTAATTTTCCATCAAATACTCAGTAATCTTGTACCTCTACAATCACAGTAAAGAGCTTGACTGAAGGTAATTCATCACCTGCAATTGAGTAACTTCCCCAACTTCGCTTAAGCACAAACAAACCAATGAATCAGCCTGTGTTCAAGGACCCTCAAGAACACTCGCTCATTAGAGACTACTGGATCATTTCATTTCTAAATGCAAGAGACTGAAATGGCTGCGTCGAGAAGCCGCTTACAGATGCAGGTTACTGCACACTGGCATCATTGTGGGCCATTTTGTATTGAGTTTAATGACTACCTGGCACAGCATTGGCATCACTCTGGCATGTTCGACTGCCATCATCACTATCCGGGGTGAAGCCCGTGGCCAGACGCAACGGATTAATTCTGAGCCGTGTTTCACTGTCACGTCGGGAGCCAAACAGGCAGCCGTCAGCAGCCCTGCCCATTAGCCAGCGATCACATTATGCAGAAAACCATCACAATGGGCTGCAAAACAATTCATGAATTATTGCTTCGTAGCTTTGGAAAGTATCTCGAGTAAATTCATTTGGTTCCACTGAGAGGACTCATTATTCTTTATTTAATGCCTCACAAATGTGCAGTCTGAACTTGTCCAATGTCAGAGAAGGGGCTTTGTAATCTAAAATGCATTTTATAAAATCAGAACTGCTTTCACCTGGTATTAACATCCTCAGGCGATCCAATCGCAAAATACGGATGCACAAATGGTACAAAACATTTTGAGTGACGCACTTATGAAATCAGAGCCCTCAATTAAATCAGATCATTGCATGTTAAAGTCATGAAAGGGAAGTTGTGCTGGTCTTTTCTCCTCTATTGTATCGTATATGGAGTGAGACGCTTCTGAAACAAGAACAACTGTGGGCGGGGCTTGATTGTGTCTGCGGAGAACTGATTGGATGGTTGTGGTTTGCTATTGGCTGATCTCATGTGAGTGACAAGTTATAGCCCCGCCCTCGTCATCAGAAAAGAGATTTCTGTTATTCTGATTCAAGATTATTTAAAACAATAATTATGTGCACCAATAAATAATTTAGAATAAACACTACAATATTCTATTAAAAACATGAATTCTCTTTTGATTTCTTGGGGACTTTAATATCGCTTGTAAAAAGCCTTGTTGACAGATGGCGAACAAGCAATTCAGAAAGTTTTCTGTCTCTAGGTCGTTCAATTTAACAAGCGCAGGAGTTATTAGCCTATTATTTATTTATTTATTTACGGGGTGCAAAGGATAATCTATAAAATAGTCTATAATATAAATAACCGGCAACGAATTTCATCACTGATTAATCGCGTGTGCTGAAAACACCCGCCAGTCGCGGCACTGAATTACTCGTTTCAATGGACGCAGAATGAGCTGGTGTGGGAAAGTGTAGTCCAAAACATGAGAAAGCTTCATGTGAACGCGACTAGCCCTGTCAGGTGCTTTGACCGTTGTGTGTGCTGTTTAAAGTGTTTGTTTCCCTTCGTATAACTTATTTTTGACGGTTATATCATTACCTGTAATGTCAGAAAGTCACGCGAGTTTTTCCATCTTCAGGCTTCAGTGAACGAGCACCGGCGTGCGCATGCGCGTCAAACAGACGGAGTGCGGAGTCCGATTTTAAATTATACATTTAACAAAAGTAATTGTATCTTTAAATATATTAATATTATAAATAAAATAAAATAATAAAATAGCGATAACTGTAACTGTAGCTTTGTTGATCTGATCAATATAAGACATAATCGATTACAGATAATCAATGATCAAATTGATAATTAGTTGCAGCCCTCATTCCAAGAATCTCTACTATCAGCGAGTCTACGATAGAAACAATCAAATGAATTTAGTCTATGGAGAAGTTGCACTTACATGGATAGTTTACCCCCAAAACATGAAAAGTAGCCTATGTCATAATTTACTTTTTTTGATCCTGACTTTCATTCATCACTCACAGAAACACACATGAAGATAAGAACAGATTGATAGGCTTTTATTCATATATAGAGCTCATCTTATGGAAATTCAAACTGCTTGGACAGAAATGATTAAACAATATAAAAATTATCTTCATTTGCGTTCTAAATATAGCAACAACAAAAAAAGTCATACAGGTTTGGAACAACACGAGGGAGAGTAAATGAGGGAATTAACGATCCTAGTCAAAATACACCAGCGTTTTCACGGCACCCATGGTACATTACAAGACCCTTTATTCCTACAAAGGACAAAGTCTTGAATATGTGCTTCAAGTTATTGATTCCATCATTTGTGTGTAAAAAAAAGACCTGGAGCAGTGCGTGCCAGATAAATCTGACGTGTGGATAAATGCTGAAAAAGGAATGGAAATCACACTTTAGTACATCAATTCACAAAAAGCACAAATAGCCTGCTGAAATGTAGATCTGATTTCCCATGGGACTCGAGCGTGTCGAAGCGTGCGTTCCGGAGTGGCTCGCCATCAGTGCGCTATTGTACCGCTCATCAAAAGAGGAGTCGCGCATTAAAAAGCCCAGCATGCAAAGCGCACGGAGGAACCGTGGCAAGTTTACAGCAAAAGATATCCAAAACGCGCTCAGAAACACCCGCCGCTCCTCATCCGCAGTGTAAAGCTGAAGTTTAACCTCGTGTAAATATAATACACTGCCTTCTCTCACCTGTCAATCATCTCACAGCTTGTTTTCAATATCGCCTTAATGTCTTTTTCTTTTCGCCTTTCTTGTTTACCTTTTTTCCTACATTAACCGGCTTCATTTCACTGCGAACAAGCAAGAATTTGAGATATAAACTTTGGCTATGTAGTCAGAGTGTCGAAACTCATGAGTCTTCAGGGACAGTTTATATCAAAACTGAAGAAAAATCATCCACATGTCTTACGCCTTCAAATCGCTCTGAAACTCTATCATGCCTTATGAAGATATTATCAATCACACTAATTCATGTTATTACGGAGTGTAATTGCATTTCTGTGTGTCTCGCTCAGTCCATCTTCTCAGCATGATTATTTCTGTTTATTTTCCTGGATGTTGACACTCTGTAAATGTGCAGCACTTTGGCTTCTTCTCTTTGTCTTTCAGCCCTTCCATCCCCATTAATCCCCCAGAATCCTCACGACCCCCGAACACACAAAGACGCCGGCGCTCGGCTCGTGTGTGTGTCGAGTACGAACACGTCCCTGCAGATCTCACAGGTCTGGATGAGAAAGATAAAGCTGAGAACACAAGAGCTCACGCTTCTGTTCTGACACAAAGCACAGTCTTCAGAAACATCACAGACCAAGGCTCTCGGACTCGAGAAACTGCTTCAAAAACTGTGACAGTAGATGTGACCAAGACAGAGACCTGCGGCGCTGCTCTTCAGTGTAAACTGCAGTTATATTAGCAGAGTGATTGCTTAGATTTTCAGCTGCATGTAATTTGTTGATCTGATTTCTGTCATATTCTCTGTGCTGCACCTGTTGTGCTCTTGTTGAGCTGTTTGTGCGGATCTAGCGGTTTGGCCTCCGGATAATCCACCCACACGCAAGCGCCGGGATCACACACACGGCACTGAGGAACGGAGGGAAGTGGAAGAGAGCATTCGACTTCACATCAATACTTGCACTCAGTTACATAAACACACACACGCGCATCTCGCTCGCATACAGAGCCGAATCTATTTTCAAATGCAGGAACTGGGATTTTGCATCCATGCCTGCAATGACATGCATTTGAAACACTTTTTTTGCATTTGAAATGCATTTCAGACACTTTTCCTGTGCAAAAAAACTCCATCTGCAATTATTACCTTCACGAGCGATTTAAAAAACAACAACTTTGAAACATTGAAACAATGAAACAAATTTTCACTCAGCAACTGCAAGTAAATTTCACAAGTAATTACAAAGTAACACAATTAGTTAAAGCTGACATTTCAAAGTTGAAAGACTAAAATAGTATTTTCTTGTAAAACAGTGAAATTCCCTTTTGATTGAGTGGTTATTGTTTGACTGTTTTTCACATGACGCATATTTTTAAACGTTTATGTGCTCTTTGATATATTTCCTGCTGAAGGAAAGCTCCCCAAAAACACAAGTTACACTTTAATTTAAGGTGTCATTGTTACAGTGTAATTATATATATATATGTACTGAGTAATATTAATTAACTATATATACTTATTATAGGGTTAGGGTAGGATTAGGGTTTGGTTGAGGGTTATTTGCATGTTATTATGCACAATTTACTTTTACTAGTAACTACATGTGACATATGTAACAAGGAGACTGTAAAATAAAGCGTTACCCTTTTCATTGATGAGGTGCAGTGTGGCTGGCTAATGCATAGGTCTTCTGCTCCGGTACTATTTTCACTCAGCAACTGCTAGTAAATTCCACAAGTAATTACAAAGTAACACATTGAGTTGAAGCTGACATTTCAAAGTAGAAAGACTGATATAGTACTGTCTTGTAAAACAATCTCCAAAAATAATTCTTCATAGTGAACCCCTAAATTCCCTCTTGATTGAGTGGTTATTGAAGCACATTTTGAAACGTTCATGAGCTCTTTCATTTATTTCCTGCTGAAGGAAAACTCCCCAAAAAACTCCTTTTTAGGTTACTCTTTATTTGGTAACACTTTATTTTAAGGTGTCATGGTTACAGTGCAATTATACATTTTATTACTGAGTAATATTAATTAACAACATGTCCTTACTATAGGGTTAGTGTTTGGTTTAGGGTTAGTTACATGTAATTATGCATGATTTACTGTTATTACTATAGTAACTACATGTACATTATGTAACAAGGACACTGTAAAATAAAGTGTTACCCTTTTCATTGATGAAGTGCAGAGTATGGCTGAAGCGTGGCTGTGTGGTCTGGTACTCACCCTGGTACTCCTGTCCCGGGACGTATGCAGCGGGGGTCCCGTGGATCTGGAAGGTGAGCAGCACCTCTGCTCCCCCGTCGGCCCCCGAGGGCCCCTCCAGCTCTCCGTGATGATGAGTGCACAGGAAGAAGAAGGGATTGAAGCGTGGATAGAAGCCGGCCGGAGCGCTTCCCAAATCCACGGCTCCGGCCGACACCAGCGCCAGCAGCAGGACGGCCTGAACCCTGAGCATCTCTGCTGCAGGAGCTCCAGGAGAGAGAGAGAGAGAGAAAGAGTGTGTGAGCGGGCAGGTGTGTGAGGGTCTCACAGGTGTGTGTGTGTCTGGTCTGTCCCTCCCTTCACACACGGGGAGTTCAGAGGCTGGTGTTTTAGCCCCGCTCCGACACTTAAATAGCTCTCATCACTCCCTCCCTCCGCCTCTCTCTCCTCCCCTCTCCACTCCCTCTCTCTCTCTCTCTCTCTCTCTCTCTCTCTCCTCCCATCTCCCCTCCCTCTCTCTCTCTCTCTCTCTCTCTCCTCCCATCTCCCCTCCCTCTCTCTCTCTCTCTCCTCCCATCTCCCCTCCCTCTCTCTCTCTCTCTCCTCCCATCTCCCCTCCCTCTCTCTCTCTCTCTCTCTCTCTCTCTCCTCCCATCTCCCCTCCCTCTCTCTCTCTCTCTCTCTCTCTCCTCCCATCTCCCCTCCCTCTCTCTCTCTCTCTCTCTCCTCCCATCTCCCCTCCCTCTCTCTCTCTCTCTCTCTCTCTCTCTCTCTCCTCCCATCTCCCCTCCCTCTCTCTCTCTCTCTCTCTCTCTCTCCCCCCCCCCTCTCTCCCTGCCTCACTCTCTCCTTCTCTCTCTCTCCCTCCCTCTCTCTCTCTTTCTCTTTCTCCTTCTCCCTCTCTCCCTCCCTCACTCTCTCCTTCTCTCTCTCTCTCTCTCTCCCTCCCTCACTCTCTCCTTCTCTCTCTCCCCCTCTCTCTCTCCCTCTCTCTCTCTCCCTCCCTCTCTCATACTCCCTCTCTCTCTCCCTCTCTCTCTCCTTCCCTCTCTTTCTCCTCTCTCTCCTCTCTCTCCCTTACTCTCTCCTTCTCTCTCTCTCCCTCCCTCTCTCTCTCTTTCTCCTTCTCTCTCCTTAACTCTCTCCTTCTCTCTCTCCCTCCCTCACTCTCTCCTTCTCTCTCTCTCTCCCTCTCTCTCTCTCCCTCCCTCTTTCACCCTCTCTCCCTCCCTCTCTCTCTCTCTCTCTCTCCCTCTCCCATCAAAAAGCCTCTCGTGCGTTTCCTCCCTGCCTCGTTTCTGTCAATCATTCTAATATGTCTGTGTGTTAGTGATTTGTCTCTCTCTTTAGTGCTGTGTTTTGTCCAAGAAAGCCTGCCTTTGTCTTTTTCTTCTCATCTCCCTCCATCCCCCAAAGCGGATTCCCTGCTTTTCCACCCAAAGATCACACCTCCTCCTCCTCGTCTCTTCCTCGTCTCTGATAGGACCCTCTCAAGCTCCAGCTTCTCTTTGTGCTCAAATCACTCACTTTGTTTCTTTTTGTTTTGCATTCTCTCAGCTTTCTTTCTGTGTGCATATATCTCAATGTTTCCCTTAAAATCCGACCTTCTCATATTCCCGTCTCTGTCTCTCAAACACACCCACTCACACACTCCCCCCCCCCCCCCCCCCCCCCACACACACACACACACAAACACTTCACACTTTCTCCATCTGTCTGCTCTTGTCTACGACTTTATATGATCCATCCAACTGAGACATTAAAGATGAAATCTCTGATCCATATTCAAGCGTTTTGTTTCTGGAAATGACAACTGCCATTACTTGTAACATTTGTTATTAATTCATGCACTGTTCACGATTAGCAACTCAAATGACAAGGAAATTAAACTGGATAACCTATACCTATAAACTATACCTGACAGAACACACCCAGACATCTGCTCAAGTTTAATATAGAGATGTTTTACCAAAATGTTTCATTGACTCTCAAGTAACAAAGCAGAAACTTTGCACAACATTCTTCAGATTCATCCCATTTTGACAGTTGAGAGCCACTGTTTATTAAACCCTTGATCTATGACAAACAGATTAAAGAATTCATGCATTTCTATTGTTTCCCAACAAACGGGTGAACAGCCTATAGTGTGCAACAATATTTTAAACATGTTTTTTCTTGGTTATGTGAACGTTAAATTAACTTTCCATTTTATCATTCTTCAGTCATTATGTCACAATTTTGAATTTTAAAAAACATTACACAGAAAAGTTATGAACAAACATTTTTCCAATAATGTTAATAGAAAGTTTGTTCAAAGTTATCTGAACATTACACTACATTCTAACGGTACGAGACTCTGGAAGGGAGGCCTCGACGGTAAGAGACTCGGGAAGGTCGGCCTCGACGTGACGAGACTCGGGAATGTCAACCTCAACGGGATGAGACTCTGGAAGGTCGGCCTCGACGGGACGAGACTCTGGAAGGTCGGCCTCGACGGGACGAGACTCGGGAAGGGAGGCCTCGACGGGAAGAGACTGGGGAAGGGAGGCCTCAACGGGACGAGACTCTGGAAGGTCGGCCTTGACGGGACGAGACTCGGGAAGGGAGGCCTCGACGGGACGAGACTCGGGAAGGGAGGCCTCAACGGGACGAGACTCTGGAAGAGAGGCCTCGACAGGACGAAGAATCAGGTGTGGCCACCATCCTAGCTGGAGACTCTATAGGGCTCAGGGATCTCCCTTACTGGAGGCATTGTGACCATTGAAATTGGCAATACCTCGAGATCCATATTCAGTTTTGGTCGGTTATTATATTCTAAGAAATACGCACGATAAAGAATAACTTTGGAATTAATACTTTACTGAACAAACACACTGGAACTAGGAGAAACTCTGGAGGAAAAAACAACCAAAGATCAACGAGATCCGACAAAGACTGAGGGTGAACACAGGGAATATAGGACAGACAAAGGACCTTAACAAGATAATTAACTACTCACAGCTGAACCAAATGAACTAATGATGACGGTGATGATGGAAACAAGGAGTGGCGGGAAACTGAACAAAATGAACGCAGAATGAAGTCCAAAAACAAACAGACATGTAACAAGAATAGAATAGAATAAAAAACAAAAATAGAATAGAAACAGAAATAGAATAGAAACAGAAATAGAATAGAAACAAAGTAGAATATAATAGAATTGAATCAAATTGAATACATTGGAATAGAATAGAAACGAACCAAAATAGAATAGAATAAAAACAGAAATAGAATAGACAAAGAAGTAGAATATAATATAATAGGATAGAAATAGAATAGAATAGAAACAGAAATACATAGAAACAGAAACAGAAGTAGAAGAGAATATAATAGAATAGAGGAGGCGGCGGCAGAGACTTTGTCACTTTGACAGCTCAATGACTGCTGCTAATATACGCTCAAAATGATGATTGACAGGACTGAATGATCAGGCTCCTCCCCAACCTACGTTTATGATTTTACCGTGACATTTCCATACAGTATGTGGCTTAAATAACCAGATCCATTAAACACCTGCTGAAGTGCTTTGCCTGATCGGATCTGTCTCGAATGCATTTCAGACGCATTCAAACCTGTTTTTTTTCTTTCAGGATCAGTTTTTTTATCTAATCAATGATAATGTATTAAACGACCGAATGTAAATCGACCCGATGTCGAGCACTTGCAAATCACTCTTAAAAAACTGGCAGCCCATTAAACTCTTAATATTCTGCCTGAAGGTACACATTCACATTCAATGTCACCTCTTCAGCACTGCAAGCAGATGAGATTATGCCTGTCCTGTTTTATGGAGACAGCACTAATACATAATTATAGACTATTGTCATTATGGCAGAGAGAAAAGGGAAACGTATAATCTGCATATTGTTCCAGAAGGAGCCGCCATCTGACCCTCGCATGTCCAGGATCTGAATCAGGGCGTAGAGAGGAAATAAACGCCTGTCAGACAACAAACGATCAACAAGAGTTTGACTTTTCTGAGTTTGTTCATCTACTGATCCATCTATATTAAACGACGGCATGTCATTCTCGTCTAATTGTTATGAAGTTTCTCTCAGCTGAAGACAGCGCTATCGTTCCCTATTATGGAAACTAGGTCAGGGAGATCGAGATCTGGTCTTGGGAATGGAGAGGGGCGGTGGGGTGGACGAGGGCTTTGGGGCAGTAATTATTTTTATCTTCATTAAGTTCTACCTCAAGGTTGTAACAGAGCCTTTGACATCTGCAGTTTCAGTTCAATCCCTCAGCCCGAGTTCTGCTGCCATCTCTCTCTTCTGCTGCCAAACATCGTCTCAGTAAGGAGGAAAAGAGTTTGGAGGGAAACAGAGAGAAATGATTGTCAAGGACACACACACATACACACT
Organism: Meda fulgida; assembly: GCA_030578275.1. Lineage (NCBI taxonomy): Eukaryota > Metazoa > Chordata > Actinopteri > Cypriniformes > Leuciscidae > Meda > Meda fulgida. Next base: position 588,484 of record CM060633.1, on the reverse strand, counting down.
CACACACACACACACACTTCATGTATGCCCTTGGAGCCACAGGCCCTGTATACACGTTTGTGAGTTGTTACGTTTACATTTACATTTAATCATTTTATCCAAAGTGACTTACAAATGAGGAGAACAATAGAAGCAGTCAAACCAACAATAGGGAAACAATATGCAAGTGCTGTGACGAGTTAGTTAGACTATCGCAGGACACTAAGCAAGGCTTTTTAAATAGATATATAGAATAGTAAATGTTAGTATTAATGTTTCAAATGTTGAGGAAAATGATGCGTCTTCATCCGTTCCTTGAAAGTGGCTAAAGACTCAGATTGAGTTCAGCAGCTCATTCCTCCAGTGGGGAACGTGACAGCTACCATCGGATCATCCGGCTGGACTGTGTGTGTGTCATCAGTGTAGCAGTGATGGTAAAAGCCATGTTTCTGAGTGACAGATCCCTGTGACATGTAGAAGGAGAAGAGAAGCGGTCCCAGTACAGAGCCCTGAGGCACTCCAGTAGACAGATGTCTTAGGCTATGTTCAGACTGTCAGTCCAAATCAGATTTCGATGCATATCCGATTTGCAAATAAGGATTGTTTGTTATTGTTATTTGTTGTTATTATATTTATTCATTAAATTTATTATTAAAAAACTTTTATTAGCAACGTTTCAGTCTCACGACCTTCATCGGGCATGTCTGAATTGTGCATAAATTGTGCATATCCGATTGAAATCCGATCAGAATAAGCAAATGTGAACAGCAAAAAATCACATGAAATGCGATTTCAAGTTACATCCACATGTAGCATTTCTGGAAATCCGTTTGAGTTTGAATGCTCTGATTGGATTTCGCTTGGTTTATGTGACTTTCTCACGCCACGTAAAACGCAAACGTCAGATGTTGTTATAGGAAATATGCAAAGTCGTGCTGAAACAATGCTGTGTTGTTGCAGATATAACAGAGACATGTTTTGAAACGGGTGGAGACGGCAGCGCGG
>CM060633.1:552500-582500 GCA_030578275.1 Meda fulgida | reverse complement strand
CTTATTAAAACAATCTAACGTTTTTTGTGTCAAAGAGAAAAAAGTCAAAGTAGCCTACTCACTAAACTCAAAATCGCTAGTTAAGAAATGTAACCTTTATTTCAAAGTGAAGTTGAGAAAATGTGATTGTGAACATGAGAAATTTCCTTGGGTACCAATCATGATAATACTTTACTTCAATAGTCCACTTTAGACTCTGACTCTAGTAGCTGTGCCTGCATGTCAGCTAGCTCTCAGTAGAGCATCGTGTCAGCTAGCTCTCAGTAGAGCATCCTGTCAGCTAGCTCTCAGGAGAGCATCATGTCAGCTAGCTCTCAGTAGAGCATCGTGTCAGCTAGCTCTCAGTAGAGCATCCTGTCAGCTAGCTCTCAGGAGAGCATTATGTCAGCTAGCTCTCAGTAGAGCATCGTGTCAGCTAGCTCTCAGGAGAGCATCATGTCCGCTAGCTCTCAGTAGAGCATCGTGTCAGCTAGCTCTCAGGAGAGCATCATGTCGGCTAGCTCTCAGTAGAGCATCATGTCAGCTAGCTCTCAGTAGAGCATCGTGTCAGCTAGCTCTCAGTAGTGCATCGTGTCAGCTAGCTCTCAGGAGAGCATCGTGTCAGCTAGCTCTCAGGAGAGCATCGTGTCAGCTAGCTCTCAGGAGAGCATCGTGTCAGCTAGCTCTCAGGAGAGCATCGTGTCAGCTAGCTCTCAGTAGAGCATCGTGTCAGCTAGCTCTCAGTAGAGCATCGTGTCAGTTAGATCTCAGTAGAGCATCGTGTCAGCTAGCTCTCAGTAGAGCATCGTGTCAGCTAGCTCTCAGTAGAGCATCGTGTCAGCTAGCTCTCAGTAGAGCATCCTGTCAGCTAGCTCCCAGGAGAGCCTCGTGTCAGCTAGCTCTCACTAGAGTATCGTGTCAGCTAGCTCTCAGTAGAGCATCATGTCAGCTAGCTCAAAGAGAAAAAAGTCAAAGTAGCCTACTCACTAAACTCAAAATCGCTAGTTAAGAAATGTAACCTTTATTTCAAAGTGAAGTTGAGAAAATGTGATTGTGAACATGAGAAATTTCCTTGGGTAAAAATCATGATAATACTTTACTTCAATAGTCCACTTTAGACTCTGACTCTAGTAGCTGTGCCTGCATGTCAGCTAGCTCTCAGTAGAGCATCGTGTCAGCTAGCTCTCAGTAGAGCATCCTGTCAGCTAGCTCTCAGTAGAGTATCGTGTCAGCTAGCTCTCAGTAGAGCATCGTGTCAGCTAGCTCTCAGGAGAGCATCATGTCAGCTAGCTCTCAGTAGAGCATCGTGTCAGCTAGCTCTCAGTAGAGCATCCTGTCAGCTAGCTCTCAGGAGAGCATCGAGTCAGCTAGCTCCCAGGAGAGCCTCGTGTCAGCTAGCTCTCACTAGAGTATCGTGTCAGCTAGCTCTCAGTAGAGCATCATGTCAGCTAGCTCTCAGGAGAGTATCGTGTCAGCTAGCTCTCAGTAGAGCATTGTGTCAGCTAGCTCTCAGTAGAGCATCATGTCAGCTAGCTCTCAGTAGAGCATCGTGTCAGCTAGCTCTCAGGAGAGTATCGTGTCAGCTAGCTCTCAGTAGAGCATTGTGTCAGCTAGCTCTCAGTAGAGCATCATGTCAGCTAGCTCTCAGTAGAGCATCATGTCAGCTAGCTCTCAGTAGAGCATCATGTCAGCTAGCTCTCAGTAGAGCATCATGTCAGCTAGCTCTCAGTAGAGCATCATGTCAGCTAGCTCTCAGGAGAGTATCGTGTCAGCTAGCTCTCAGTAGAGCATTGTGTCAGCTAGCTCTCAGTAGAGCATCATGTCAGCTAGCTCTCAGGAGATTATCGTCTCAGCTAGCTCTCAGTAGAGCATTGTGTCAGCTAGCTCTCAGTAGAGCATCGTGTCAGCTAGCTCTCAGGAGAGCATCGTGTCAGCTAGCTCTCAGTAGAGCATCATGTCCATAGACATCATATAGGTAGACGCCCTATCGACCGCTACTGCCTATTGGCAAGGACGAGAATTGGAGCCGCCATCTTAAACCGGTCATCCGCTCCACTCAGTGTAATCAGAATGGCAGGTGAAATGAGCTGTCAGCGTATTAAATTAATCATATCTCACTGAATACTGAACTGATTTTCACATGTTTTTTTTGGCTGCAAAGGTCATTCATGTAGCTATGATACAGGACACATTGTTTGGCATATTTTAATATCCATAGTAGGCTTAACAGTAATATAATATTTTGATATAAGATATAAAGTGACCAGACACAATATGTGTGATGAAGGATATAATGTATTTTATAAATCACTCTATAAATATTATAAAGAAGCAGAAACAGATAGTTTCAGTAAAGTTATTTTAATAAGTTGAAGAAACAATTTATGATTTGTGACATGCACATACACACAAACAAACAAGGACACACACACACACACACACACACACACACACACACAGAACGCAGCCACCTGTAATAAAAATTGAGAAGAAGCTTTTCAACGTGTTTGCATCAGTAATTTCTAAAAATTAAATTTGGACAACATTAAGCCTATACCTTTTTTATTGTATGTGGATGTGGGAGGGGAAAATGTCGAGACTAAAGCCCTTTTCGGATTAACTTTACAAGGGTAGATGGAGTAAGTTAATAATGTAATTTTACCACAGGACTTCTGTAAAATCGCATGTGATAAGATATAGGTTATCAATAAAACTAGAAGTTGGAGGGGTGACTCAATTTGCGTCGCTGTCATGCGTGTATTACATTGCTTCCTGATATCATGTGCACAAACACAAATAACCTATCCAACAGGGCAGTTGAATGCTTATCTGATAACCTAGAAGCTCTTGTAATTATTACTTTAACAGTTACCCCCACCTCTCTCCATCCCGGGTGAACACCGGCTGATGCAGTAAACAGCATTTCACAACGGTTTCAGTACAGAAATAGCAAATATCCTTGCTCCTTCTTGATTATCTGGTATATTCTATTCACAAAATACAACCAATAGTACGGTAATGTTAAGACTTGTGAAAAGCCCTATTTTCGATGGTCCGGCGATTAGAACAGGAAAATGCTCCACAGTGCTCTGGCATCTTATCTTCTGCCACGCAACGAAACTAGGAATACGACCGGTTCAAGATGGCGGCCGGATTTCTCGGTTTCCAGTGGCCAATAGGGCATCTAGTCTCTATGTGATATCTATGATCGTGTCAGCTAGCTCTCAGGAGAGCATTGTGTCAGCTAGCTCTCAGGAGAGCATCGTGTCAGCTAGCTCTCAGGAGAGCATCGTGTCAGCTAGCTCTCAGTAGAGCATCGTGTCAGCTAGCTCTCAGTAGAGCATTTGTGTCAGCTTGCTCTCAGGAGAGCATCCTGTCAGCTAGCACTCAGGAGAGCATCGTGTCAGCTAGCTCTCAGGACAGCATCGTGTCAGCTAGCTCTCAGGAGAGAATCGTGTCAGCTAGTTCTCAGTAGAGCATCGTGTCAGCTAGCTCTCAGGAGAGCATCGTGTCAGCTAGCTCTCAGTAGAGCATCGAGTCAGCTAGCTCTCAGTAGAGCATCGTGCCAGCTAGCTCTCAGTAGAGCATCGTGTCAGCTAGCTCTCAGTAGAGCATCGTGTCAGCTAGCTCTCGGTAGAGCATCGAGTCAGCTAGCTCCCAGGAGAGCCTCGTGTCAGCTAGCTCTCACTAGAGTATCGTGTCAGCTAGCTCTCAGTAGAGCATCGTGTCAGCTAGCTCTCAGGAGAGCATCGTGTCAGCTAGCTCTCAGGAGAGCATCGTGTCAGCTAGCTCTCAGGAGAGCATCGTGTCAGCTAGCTCTCAGGAGAGTATCGTGTCAGCTAGCTCTCAGGAGAGTATCGTGTCAGCTAGCTCTCAGTCGAGCATCGTGTCAGCTAGCTCTCAGGAGAGCATCATGTCAGCTAGCTCTCAGTAGTATACGTTGACCTGTTGTTGTAAAGTTTCTTATAGTCAGTAGAATATCTGATGAGGAGCATCAGAATAAAGTGTGATCAGATATTAACATCAGTCTCTAATATTCTAATCACTGATAGCTGACATGGAGTTGCACAGTTACTCATAGTCAGAATATCTGAATTGTTAAAGTGATCCTGAACTGGTTTTGAACATGAAATTTGATTAACATTTTATGTACAACATGCAGGATAGTTTCACAGGGACAAGAATCCACCAAAGTGTAAAATGAGCCTCATCTGCGTCTGAGGAAAACATGAAGATCCTGAACATGCGCTTCTGAGACTCACAAAAACACCCACGGACAGCGTTTGAGATCAACACAAATTTAATGAAGCTTAAATAATAAATAAAAGAAAAAGTGAACATTAAAAAGAATTTCACACAGCTTTTAAAGTCTCATTAGCAGATGAGTGCCGCGTTTCGTCCATGTCTCTTAAGATCATCATCATCGTCATCAGCTCCATCCCGCAAACACACTCACAGCGATAGCAGTCACTGCGATCAGAGCAGTGTTGCGCGCAATGCGCGGGCCCGAGTTACAGTAGCGTGAACCACAGCACGAGTACGCGAAGGTGACGTTGTTCCCGCGGAACAAAGATGTCTTGGGTCGCGCGCAATCGCTCGGGCTCGCGCAGCCCTTGGAGAAGAGCAGGCTCGCGTGCCCGAAGCGGCCCACGCGCAGTGAAGCACAGCTCCCGCGGCGCGCACTCGGATAGCACGTGCTTGCAGGTTCTGTTGTATGACGTCAGAGGACAGAAGTAACAGACAAGGCTTCCACAGAGGACTCCAGGCTGGAGACACACAAGCAGCAACACCAGACACGAGATGCACTGAAGACCAGCTTGAGACTGCATTCTGTCCCAGAAAGAGCACAAGTGCACCGCAGAAAACAGCTTTCAAACCGAGAGCTCTGCATGTGTGTTAAATACTAAACACACATCCATCAACAGGTGTGAGCTGTTGCCCTTAATTACCTTCATCACCTCAATTAGACACTGTGTCACCTGACCTGGTGGAGGCTCTCAGTTCATCTCCAGTTCATCTCAGTTCATCTCCAGTTCATCTCCAGTTCATCTCCAGTTCATCTCAGTTCATCTCCAGTTTATCTCCAGTTCATCTCAGTTCATCTCCAGTTCATCTCAGTTCATCTCCAGTTCATCTCCGTTCATCTCCAGTTTATCTCAGTTCATCTCCAGTTTATCTCCAGTTCATCTGTTCATCTCCAGTTCATCTCCAGTTTATCTCAGTTCATCTCCAGTTCATCTCCAGTTCATCTCCAGTTTATCTCAGTTCATCTCCAGTTTATCTCCAGTTTATCTCCAGTTTATCTCAGTTCATCTCCAGTTCATCTCCAGTTCATCTCCAGTCCATCTCCAGTTCATCTCCAGTCTATCTCCAGTTCATCTCCAGTTCATCTCAGTTCATCTCCAGTTCATCTCCAGTTCATCCCCAGTTCATCTCCAGTTCATCTCCAGTTCATCTCCAGTTTATCTCCAGTTCATCTCCAGTTCATCTCCAGTTTATCTCAGTTCATCTCCAGTTTATCTCAGTTCATCTCCAGTTTATCTTTGTTCATCTCCAGTTCATCTCAGTTCATCTCCAGTTCATCTCCAGTTTATCTCAGTTCATCTCCAGTTTTATCTCCAGTCCATCTCCAGTCCATCTCCAGTCCATCTCCAGTCCATCTCAGTTCATCTCAAGTTCATCTCAAGTTTATCTCCAGTTTATCTCAGTTCATCTCCAGTTCATCTCCAGTTCATCTCAGTTCATCTCAGTTCATCTCCAGTCCATCTCCAGTCCATCTCCAGTCCATCTCCAGTCCATCTCCAGTCCATCTCCGTTCATCTCCAGTCCATCTCCAGTCCATCTCCAGTCCATCTCCAGTCCATCTCCAGTCCATCTCAGTTCATCTCAAGTTCATCTCAAGTTCATCTCAAGTTCATCTCAAGTTTATCTCCAGTTTATCTCAGTTCATCTCCAGTTCATCTCAGTTCATCTCAGTTCATCTCAGTTCATCTCAGTTCATCTCCAGTCCATCTCCAGTCCATCTCCAGTCCATCTCTAGTCCATCTCCAGTCCATCTCCAGTCCATCTCCAGTCCATCTCCGTTCATCTCCAGTTCATCTCCAGTCCATCTCCAGTCCATCTCCAGTTCATCTCAGTTCATCTCCAGTTTATCTCAGTTATCTCCAGTCCATCTCCAGTCCATCTCCAGTCCATCTCCAGTCCATCTCCAGTCCATCTCCAGTTCATCTCAAGTTTATCTCCAGTTTATCTCAGTTCATCTCAGTCCATCTCCAGTCCATCTCCAGTCCATCTCCAGTCCATCTCCAGTCCATCTCCAGTCCATCTCCAGTCCATCTCCAGTCCATCTCCGTTCATCTCCAGTCCATCTCCAGTCCATCTCCAGTCCATCTCCGTTCATCTCCAGTTCATCTCAGTTCAATCTCCAGTTTATCTCCAGTTTATCTCAGTTCATCTCCAGTCCATCTCCAGTTCATCTCAAGTTTATCTCCAGTTTATCTCAGTTCATCTCAGTCCATCTCCAGTCCATCTCCAGTCCATCTCCAGGTCCATCTCCAGTCCATCTCCAGTCCATCTCCAGTCCATCTCCGTTCATCTCCAGTCCATCTCCAGTCCATCTCCATCCATCTCCGTTCATCTCCAGTTCATCTCCAGTTTATCTCAGTTCATCTCCAGTTTATCTCCAGTTTATCTCAGTTTCATCTCCAGTTCATCTCCAGTTCATCTCCAGTCTATCTCCAGTTCATCTCCAGTTCATCTCAGTTCATCTCCAGTTCATCTCCAGTTCATCCCCAGTTCATCTCCAGTTCATCTCCAGTTCATCTCCAGTTCATCTCCAGTTCATCTCCAGTTTATCTCAGTTCATCTCCAGTTTATCTCAGTTCATCTCCAGTTTATCTTTGTTCATCTCCAGTTCATCTCAGTTCATCTCCCAGTTCATCTCCAGTTTATCTCCAGTCCATCTCCAGTCCATCTCCAGTCCATCTCCAGTCCATCTCCAGTTCATCTCCAGTCCATCTCCAGTCCATCTCAGTTCATCTCCAGTTTATCTCCAGTCCATCTCCAGTCCATCTCCAGTCCATCTCCAGTCCATCTCCAGTCCATCTCCAGTCCATCTCAGTTCATCTCAAGTTCATCTCCAGTTTATCTCAGTTCATCTCCAGTCCATCTCCAGTCCATCTCCAGTCCATCTCCAGTCCATCTCCAGTTCATCTCCAGTCCATCTCCAGTTTATCTCAGTTCATCTCCAGTTTATCTCCAGTTTATCTCCACTTTATCTCAGTTCATCTCCAGTTCATCTCCAGTTCATCTCCAGTTCATCTCCAGTCTATCTCCAGTTCATCTCCAGTTCATCTCCAGTTCATCTCCAGTTTATCTCCAGTCCATCTCCAGTCCATCTCCAGTCCATCTCCAGTCCATCTCCAGTCCATCTCCAGTCTATCTCAAGTTCATCTCCAGTTTATCTCCAGTTTATCTCCACTTTATCTCAGTTCATCTCCAGTTCATCTCCAGTTCATCTCCAGTCTATCTCCATTTCATCTCCGTTCATCTCCAGTTCATCTCCAGTTATCTCCAGTCCATCTCCAGTCCATCTCCAGTCCATCTCCAGTCCATCTCAGTTCATCTCAAGTTCATCTCAAGTTTATCTCCAGTTTATCTCAGTTCATCTCCAGTTCATCTCCAGTTCATCTCAGTTCATCTCAGTTCATCTCCAGTCCATCTCCAGTCCATCTCCAGTCCATCTCCAGTCCATCTCCAGTCCATCTCCGTTCATCTCCAGTCCATCTCCTTCCATCTCCAGTCCATCTCCAGTCCATCTCCAGTCCATCTCAGTTCATCTCAAGTTCATCTTCAAGTTCATCTCAAGTTCATCTCAAGTTTATCTCCAGTTTATCTCAGTTCATCTCCAGTTCATCTCAGTTCATCTCAGTTCATCTCAGTTCATCTCAGTTCATCTCTCCATTCTCCAGTCATCTCCCAGTCCATCTCTAGTCCATCGCCAGTCCATCTCAGTTCCACTCCAGTCCAATCTCCGTTCATCTCCAGTTTCATCTCCAGTCCATCTCCAGACCATCTCAGTTCATCTCAGTTCATTCCAGTTTTATCTCAGTTCATATCTCCAGTTATCTCCAGTCCATTCCAGTCCATTCCAGTCCATACTCCAAGGCTCCATCTCAGGTCATCTAAGTTTATCTCTCAGTTTTCTCAGTTCATCTCAGGCCTTCTCAGTCATCTCCAGTCCATCTCAGGTTCCATCTCCAGTCCATCTCCAGTCATTCTCCAGTCCATCTCAAGTCCATCTCGTTTCATCTCCAGTCCATCTGCCAGTCCCTCAGTCCATCTCCCGTTCATTCTCCAGTTCATCTCCAGTTATCTCAGTTTCATCTCAGTTTATCTCCCGTTTATTCAGTTCCTCTCCAGTCCATCTCAGTTCAATCTAAGGTTTATCTCCCGTTTATCTCAGTTCATCTCAGACCATCTCCAGTCCATCTCCAGTCATCTCCCGTCATATCCAGTCCCATCTCCCCGTCCATTCCAGGCCATCCTCACGTTTTCATCTCCACGTCCATTTCCAGCTCCCATCTCCAGTCATCTCCAGTTCATCTCAGTTCATCTCAGTTTATCTCCAGTTCATCTCCGTTTTTCTCCTGTTTATCCAGTTCATCTCCAGTTCATATCCAGTATCTCCAGTCTATCTCCAGTTAATCTCCAGTTTCATCTCAGTTCATTCCAGGTTCATCTCAGTTCATTCCCCCAGTTTCATCTCAGTATCTCTCCAGTTCATCTCCAGTGCACTATCCAGTTCATTCTCAGTTCTCTCCAGTTTTATCTCAGTTCATCTCCAGTTTATTCAGTTTCAGTCTCCAGTTTATCTTTGTTCATCTCCAGTTCATCTACTAGTTCATCTCTGGTATCTCCAGTTTATCTCAGTTCATATCCAGTGTAGCTCCAGTCCATCGCTAGTCCATCTCCAGACCATTCTCCCCAGTCCATCTCCAGTTCATCTCCAGGCCATCTCAGTCCATCTCAGTTCATCTCCAGTTTTCTCCAGTCCATCTCCAGTCCATCTCCAGTCCATCTCCAGCTCCATCTCCTGTCCATCTCAGTCCATCTCAGTTCATCTCAAGTTCATCTCCACGTGTTATCTCAGTTTTCTCCTGTCATCTCCAGTCCTTTCAGTCCATCTCCAGTCCATCTCCGTTCAGCTCAGTTTATCTCAGTTCATCACCAGTTTATCTCCAGTTTTATCTCCACTTTATCTCAGTTCATCTCCAGTTATCTCCAGTCATCTCCAGTTCATCTCCAGTCTATTCCCGTTTATCTCCAGTTCATCCTCCAGTTCATCTCAGTTTTATCTCCAGTTCCATCTCCAGTCATCTCCAGTCATCTCCGTCCATCTCCAGTCCTTCTCCAGTCTATCTCATAGTTTCATCTTCAGTGTATCTCCAGTTTATCTCCACTTTATCTCAGTTCATCTCCAGTTTTATCTCCAGTTCACTCCAGTCTATTCAGTTCATCTCCAGTTCATCTCCAGTTCATCTTCCAGTCTATCTCAGTTTATCTCAGTTCATCTCAAGTTCATTCCAGTTCCTCTCCAGTTATCTCTAAGTTTTCCTCCAGTTCATCTCCAGTTCATCTCAGTTCATTCAGTTTATCTCCAGTCCATCTTCCAGTCCATCTCAGTCCTCTCCAGTCCTTCTCTGTCCATCTCCAGGCGATCTCAAGTCATCTCCAGTTTCTTCCGTTTATCTCCACTTTATCTCCAGTTCATCTCCAGTTCATCTCAGTTCTTCTCCAGTCTATCTCCAGTATCATCTCAGTTCTCTCCAGTTATCTCCTGTCTATCTCAGGTTTATCTCCCAGTCCATCTCCAGTCCTTCTCCAGTCCATCTCTGTCCATTCCAGTCATCTCAGGTTATCTCCCCAGGTTCCAGTCCATCTCCAGTCCATCTCCAGTCCATCTCTAGTCCATCTCCAGTCCATCTCCAGTCCATCTCCAGTCCATCTCAGTTCATCTCCAGTTCATCTCCAGTCCATCTCCAGTCCATCTCCAGTTCATCTCAGTTCATCTCCAGTTTATCTCAGTTCATCTCCAGTTTATCTCCAGTCCATCTCCAGTCCATCTCCAGTCCATCTCCAGTCCATCTCCAGTTCATCTCAAGTTTATCTCCAGTTTATCTCAGTTCATCTCAGTCCATCTCCAGTCCATCTCCAGTCCATCTCCAGTCCATCTCCAGTCCATCTCCAGTCCATCTCCAGTCCATCTCCAGTCCATCTCCGTTCATCTCCAGTCCATCTCCAGTCCATCTCCAGTCCATCTCCGTTCATCTCCAGTTCATCTCCAGTTTATCTCAGTTCATCTCCAGTTTATCTCCAGTTTATCTCAGTTCATCTCCAGTCCATCTCCAGTTCATCTCAAGTTTATCTCCAGTTTATCTCAGTTCATCTCAGTCCATCTCCAGTCCATCTCCAGTCCATCTCCAGTCCATCTCCAGTCCATCTCCAGTCCATCTCCAGTCCATCTCCGTTCATCTCCAGTCCATCTCCAGTCCATCTCCAGTCCATCTCCGTTCATCTCCAGTTCATCTCCAGTTTATCTCAGTTCATCTCCAGTTTATCTCCAGTTTATCTCAGTTCATCTCCAGTTCATCTCCAGTTCATCTCCAGTCTATCTCCAGTTCATCTCCAGTTCATCTCAGTTCATCTCCAGTTCATCTCCAGTTCATCCCCAGTTCATCTCCAGTTCATCTCCAGTTCATCTCCAGTTCATCTCCAGTTCATCTCCAGTTCATCTCCAGTTTATCTCAGTTCATCTCCAGTTTATCTCAGTTCATCTCCAGTTTATCTTTGTTCATCTCCAGTTCATCTCAGTTCATCTCCAGTTCATCTCCAGTTTATCTCAGTTCATCTCCAGTTTATCTCCAGTCCATCTCCAGTCCATCTCCAGTCCATCTCCAGTCCATCTCCAGTTCATCTCCAGTCCATCTCCAGTCCATCTCAGTTCATCTCCAGTTTATCTCCAGTCCATCTCCAGTCCATCTCCAGTCCATCTCCAGTCCATCTCCAGTCCATCTCCAGTCCATCTCAGTTCATCTCAAGTTCATCTCCAGTTTATCTCAGTTCATCTCCAGTCCATCTCCAGTCCATCTCCAGTCCATCTCCAGTCCATCTCCAGTTCATCTCCAGTTTATCTCAGTTCATCTCCAGTTTATCTCCAGTTTATCTCCACTTTATCTCAGTTCATCTCCAGTTCATCTCCAGTTCATCTCCAGTTCATCTCCAGTCTATCTCCAGTTCATCTCCAGTTCATCTCCAGTTCATCTCCAGTTTATCTCCAGTCCATCTCCAGTCCATCTCCAGTCCATCTCCAGTCCATCTCCAGTCCATCTCCAGTCTATCTCAAGTTCATCTCCAGTTTATCTCCAGTTTATCTCCACTTTATCTCAGTTCATCTCCAGTTCATCTCCAGTTCATCTCCAGTCTATCTCCAGTTCATCTCCAGTTCATCTCCAGTTCATCTCCAGTCTATCTCCAGTTTATCTCAGTTCATCTCCAGTTCATCTCCAGTTCATCTCCAGTTCATCTCCAGTCTATCTCCAGTTCATCTCCAGTTCATCTCCAGTTCATCTCCAGTTTATCTCCAGTCCATCTCCAGTCCATCTCCAGTCCATCTCCAGTCCATCTCCAGTCCATCTCCAGTCTATCTCAAGTTCATCTCCAGTTTATCTCCAGTTTATCTCCACTTTATCTCAGTTCATCTCCAGTTCATCTCCAGTTCATCTCCAGTCTATCTCCAGTTCATCTCCAGTTCATCTCCAGTTCATCTCCAGTCTATCTCCAGTTTATCTCCAGTCCATCTCCAGTCCATCTCCAGTCCATCTCCAGTCCATCTCCAGTCCATCTCAGTTCATCTCCAGTTCATCTCCAGTCTATCTCCAGTTTATCTCCAGTCCATCTCCAGTCCATCTCCAGTCCATCTCCAGTCCATCTCCAGTCCATCTCCAGTCCATCTCCAGTCCATCTCCAGTCCATCTCCAGTCCATCTCCAGTCCATCTCAGTTCATCTCAAGTTCATCTCCAGTTTATCTCAGTTCATCTCCAGTTTATCTCCAGTCCATCTCCAGTCCATCTCCAGTCCATCTCCAGTCCATCTCCAGTCCATCTCCAGTTCATCTCCAGTTTATCTCAGTTCATCTCAAGTTCATCTCCAGTTCATCTCCAGTCCATCTCCAGTCCATCTCCAGTTCATCTCCAGTTCATCTCCAGTTCATCTCCAGTTCATCTCCAGTTCATCTCCAGTCCATCTCCAGTCCATCTCCAGTCCATCTCCAGTTCATCTCCAGTTCATCTCAGTTCATCTCCAGTTGATCCCCAGTTCATCTCCAGTTCATCTCCAGTTTATCTCAGTTCATCTCCAGTTTATCTCCAGTTCATCTCAGTTCATCTCCAGTCCATCTCCAGTTCATCTCCAGTCCATCTCCAGTTCATCTCCAGTTCATCTCCAGTCTATTTCCAGTTCATCTCCAGTTCATCTCCAGTTCATCTCCAGTTCATCTCCAGTTCATCTCCAGTCCATCTCCAGTCCATCTCAGTTCATCTCAAGTTCATCTCAAGTTCATCTCAAGTTCATCTCCAGTTCATCTCAAGTTCATCTCCAGTTCATCTCCAGTTCATCTCAAATTCATCTCCAGTTCATCTCCAGTTCATCTCCAGTTCATCTCCGTTCATCTCCAGTCCATCTCCAGTCCATCTCCAGTCCATCTCAGTTCATCTCAAGTTCATCTCCAGTTCATCTCCAGTTCATCTCCAGTTCATCTCCAGTTCATCTCCGTTCATCTCCAGTCCATCTCCAGTCCATCTCCAGTCCATCTCCAGTCCATCTCCAGTCCATCTCCAGTCCATCTCCAGTCCATCTCCAGTCCATCTCCAGTTCATCTCAGTCCATCTCCAGTCCATCTCCAGTCCATCTCCAGTCTATCTCCAGTCTATCTCCAGTCTATCTCCAGTCTATCTCCAGTCTATCTCCAGTCTATCTCCAGTCCATCTCCAGTTCATCTCCAGTCCATCTCCAGTTCATCTCCAGTTCATCTCCAGTTCATCTCCGTTCATCTCCAGTCCATCTCCAGTCCATCTCCAGTCCATCTCCAGTCCATCTCCAGTCCATCTCAGTCCATCTCCAGTTCATCTCCAGTTCATCTCCGTTCATCTCCAGTCCATCTCCAGTCCATCTCCAGTCTATCTCCAGTCTATCTCCAGTCTATCTCCAGTTCATCTCCAGTTCATCTCCAGTTCATCTCCAGTTCATCTCCAGTTCATCTCCAGTTCATCTCCAGTTGATCCCCAGTTCATCCCCAGTTCATCTCCAGTCCATCTCAGTTCATCTCAAGTTCATCTCCAGTTTATCTCCAGTTTATCTCCAGTTCATCTCCAGTTCATCTCCAGTTCATCTCAGTTCATCTCAGTCCATCTCCAGTCCATCTCCAGTCCATCTCCAGTCCTTCTCCAGTCCATCTCCGTTCATCTCCAGTCCCTCTCCAGTCCATCTCCAGTTCATCTCAGTTCATCTCAGTTCATCTCAGTTCATCTCAGTTCATCTCCAGTTCATCTCAGTTCATCTCAAGTTCATCTCAAGTTCATCTCCAGTTTATCTCCAGTTCATCTCAGTTCATCTCAGTTCATCTCCAGTTCATCTCCAGTCCATCTCCAGTCCATCTCCAGTCCATCTCCAGTCCATCTCCAGTCCATCTCCAGTCCATCTCCAGTCCATCTCCAGTCCATCTCCGTTCATCTCCGTTCATCTCCAGTCCCTCTCCAGTCCATCTCAGTCCATCTCAGTCCATCTCAGTTCATCTCCAGTTTATCTCCAGTTTATCTCCAGTTTATCTCCAGTTCATCTCAGTTCATCTCCAGTCCATCTCCAGTCCATCTCCAGTCCATCTCCAGTCCATCTCCAGTCCATCTCCAGTCCATCTCCAGTCCATCTCCAGTCCATCTCCAGTCCATCTCTGTTCATCTCCAGTTCATATTTGTTCATCTCCAGTTCATCTCCAGTTCATCTCCGTTCATCTCCAGTTCATATTTGTTCATCTCCAGTCCATCTCCAGTCCATCTCCAGTCCATCTCCAGTCCATCTCCAGTCCATCTCCAGTCCATCTCCAGTTCATCTCCGTTCATCTCCAGTTCATATTTGTTCATCTCCAGTTCATCTCCAGTTCATCTCCGTTCATCTCCAGTTCATATTAGTTCATCTCCAGTTCATCTCCGTTCATCTCCAGTCCATCTCCAGTCCATCTCCAGTCCATCTCCAGTCCATATTTGTTCATCTCCAGTTCATCTCCAGTTCATCTCCGTTCATCTCCAGTTCATATTTGTTCATCTCCAGTTCATCTCCAGTTCATCTCCGTTCATCTCCAGTTCATATTTGTTCATCTCCAGTCCATCTCCAGTCCATCTCCAGTCCATCTCCAGTCCATCTCCAGTCCATCTCCAGTCCATCTCCAGTCCATCTCCAGTTCATCTCCAGTTCATCTCCAGTTCATCTCCTGTTCATCTCCAGTTCATCTCAGTTCATCTCCAGTTCATCTCAGTTCATCTCCAGTTCATCTCCAGTTCATCTCCAGTTCATCTCAGTTCATCTCCAGAACATCTCCAGTTCATCTCCAGTCCATCTCCAGTCCATCTCCAGTCCATCTCCAGTCCATCTCCAGTCCATCTCCAGTCCATCTCCAGTCCATCTCCAGTCCATCTCCAGTCCATCTCCAGTCCATCTCCAGTCCATCTCCAGTCCATCTCCAGTCCATCTCCAGTCCATCTCCAGTCCATCTCCAGTCCATCTCCAGTCCATCTCCAGTTCATCTCCAGTTCATCTTTGTTCATCTCCAGTTCATCTCAGTTCATCTCAGTTCATCTCCAGTTCATCTCAGTTCATCTCCAGTTCATCTCCAGTTCATCTCAGTTCATCTCAGTTCATCTCCAGTTCATCTCAGTTCATCTCCAGAACATCTCCAGTACATCTCAGTTCAGTCCATCTCCAGTCCATCTCCAGTCCATCTCCAGTCCATCTCCAGTCCATCTCCAGTCCATCTCCAGTCCATCTCCAGTTCATCTCCAGTTCATCTCAGTTCAGTACATCTCAGTTCAGTACATCTCAGTTCAGTACATCTCAGTTCAGTACATCTCAGTTCAGTCCATCTCAGTTCAGTCCATCTCAGTTCAGTCCATCTCAGTTCAGTCCATCTCAGTTCAGTCCATCTCAGTTCAGTCCATCTCAGTTCAGTTCATCTCCAGAACATCTCCAGAACAGTTCATCTCAGTCCATCTCCAGTCCATCTCCAGAAGATCTCCAACATCTCAGTTCATCTCCAGTCCATCTCCAGAAGATCTCCAACATCTCAGTTCATCTCCAGTCCATCTCCAGAAGATCTCCAACATCTCAGTTCATCTCCAGTCCATCTCCAGAAGATCTCCAACATCTCAGTTCATCTCCATAACATCTCCAGTACATCTCAGTTCAGTCCATCTCCAGTCCATCTCCAGTCCATCTCCAGTCCATCTCAGTCCATCTCAGTCCATCTCCAGAACATCTCCAGAACATCTCCAGAACATCTCCAGAACATCTCCAGTTCAGTTCATCTCAGTCCATCTCCAGTCCATCTCCAGAAGATCTCCAACATCTCAGTTCATCTCCATAACATCTCCAGTACATCTCAGTTCAGTCCATCTCCAGTCCATCTCAGTCCATCTCAGTCCATCTCAAGAACATCTCCAGAACATCTCCAGAACATCTCCAGAACATCTCCAGAACATCTCCAGAACATCTCCAGTTCAGTTCATCTCAGTCCATCTCCAGTCCATCTCCAGAAGATCTCTAACATCTCAGTTCATCTCAGCGCACAACAAAACATGATGTTTCCTTCTTGGCAAACAAACTCGAGCATGTTTTGAAAGTGTGTGAACATGCAATCGCTGTACAGATTTTACTTTCTGAAATCACGTCTGTATTCCACTGCTACTGAATGTGTGCATTTTAATGTGTTTTTCAACTGTTGAAGCGCAAGAAGAGGCACTCGCCTCATATAGAGCCAATGTCTTTTGCAAAACATGTAGTTACAGCTGAATACATAAACCAATCAGAGTAATACTCTACATGAGCAAAAACAGCAAAAACAACTAGACTTGCTGATATATATTTCAAACATTATTAAAGACAACTTTAAACAGTCAGTAATAAAATAAGAAAAAAAAGATAAAGCACAAAATAAATACAACTGTTTAAGAAATCAAATATAGTCAAATGTAAAAAAAGCCGCTCTTTTTATAAATAAAAGATTAATCCTTATTAAAGTAACAAAAGTTGTTCAGTCGTGATCAATGAGTTTACTAGGATATTTTGACTTAATTTTGTGAGTATTTGTCCGTTCAAGTGCAAAAAGACTGGAAAGAACTCAATTCAGTGTTTGTGCCTAGACTAGATAAATATGTTTGAAATCTAAATGTTTGACTTTTGCATTTTTTTTCCCCTCATTGGAATCGAAACTGGGAATAGATAAGAATGTGAATTGCTAAAATCAGATGATATATATATATATATATATATATATATATATATATATATATATATATATCAGTGATTATACCGCATCTGATTCTGTTCTATATGCTCTTGGAAAGAGAAGCATATTTTCTCTAGTGGATCCAGCGCTTGAAAGAAGAAGTGCAAATATGCAAACCCGTGAATTAGAAGACTGAGACTTTTGCTCAAGCTGAAACCATAGGGTTTATCGATCATAAAACTAAATGATCCTAATTTTGAATATGGAAGACAATGGACAAAATCAAGACTTCTGATTCTGGCTTCTACAGGTTTATATCTTATAGATGAAAGGAGCAAAAGTGAAATTGTCGACAATTGTATCCGATGTTATGCAGTTCAAAGTAAAATAAAACTTCAAAATGTCTCACTTATTTCTGTTCAATTCTACTTTTGTGCAATTCAAAGTAAAACTCTGGGATTGAAATCAGCAGAATCTCTGCAAGATATTAGAATTTACCCAAAACTTCATAAAATGAATATCATGTGGGAGACAGAGGGATTGCAACCGTTTTACACATTTACTTCACCAGAACTATAAACACTTATGGCAATTATAAGCCAATTATTTTCCATTTTGGTAAATCAGATCATCATGAGATCAGGTTTATGAAATCGGTCAGTGCAAAAGTGATGAACATGCACTCAGTTTTATATTACATTTAATTTTTCCAACCTTTAAGCTGAAAAGGAGATGGAGACTGGTATAGAAATTAGTTAGTTTGATTAAAAAAGCAAATTAAAGGATATTTAAACTGATGTCCATGGTTTGGTGTCCCACTCTTTCTGATTATACAATATTTGGTTTACATATATTTAATCCAGAGGTGACAGTGTATCATGTGCACATCATTTCTGCGTATAAATAGCTCCACAGATCTGTGACATTTGTATTTAGTTTACATGTAGTAGCCTATAGTTTCGGGATATGAGGGAAAACCAGACTAAAAAAAAAATAGGGGAAAACTGAGAACAGTGAAATGTCCTGTCAAGGGCTGTAGTTCAACAGACGGAACAACAAAAATATTCCAAAATAATCTTTATTCCAAAATAATTTCCCACATAACGGTGTAGTTTGAGCATCTCACTGAGGACTCAAACATCAGGTTCATCAGTTCCCTGACTGTAAACCAGCTGATACTGTAATGCCAGTCCTTTCAGCTTTACTAATAAAATCGTAAAAGCATTAATACAAGCCATCATGTGCGCGCGACATTTGCTCGTGTCACCCGCTCAGTAACGGTACTGCCGGTAACCGCGATCCGCTCCCGGAGACGGTTCTCCTGTGCACGAGCTTCATTGCACAGGTCGCGAGCGCAGCACGTGTAGCTGATCTGATACTCGGAGCCCATGAGTGTGCGTGTGTGGTTGGACTCGCACATCTCCGGGGACGCGCAGCCCTGGCCTGCGAGCACGAGCACCGGGCCGTAGAGACGCCAGCCGGTGAAGCAGTGCTCGCGCGGCGCGCACTCGGTGGTGATGTTCCTGCAGCGGCCGCCTCTGGCCTGTAGGGGGCAGTAATGACACACCAGGACCCCGCGGCGAACACACACACATACACACACCACACACAGGAGAGTCTGGAAGAAGCAGGACCTGGACAGGACACACACAAAACATGTTCAACAGATGGTTTCTTTTAGTGCATTACAATAAAAGTTAGTGGAGAATGAGGACTGGGACTGTGTGTGTGTGTGCGTGTGCGTGTGCGTGTGCGTGTGCGTGTGCGTGTGCGTGTGTGTGTGTGTGTGTGTTTTTTTTTTTTACCGGCGTGTGTCCATCGCTGCTGTGCATCTAACGATCAGAACAACTCGAGCCTCGGAGTTTCTTTGTAATCAGTTTAATTAATCATCCGGTAAACAGGTGCAGTGAATTATCATAATAGCAGACATATGCTTTTTTTATGGCGCGTTAATTTGCTTTCACGCTCATGTTCTTCATCTGATTATGTGTTAGTTTTAACAGAAAGTCAGTTTATGTGGTACATAATAAAGAGGAATAATATGAACCGTTACTTTCCAACACTGAACATCTAATTAAAACGAACTAACAAATTAACAAACTGATAAATAGTTCATACCTCCTGTCAGGATGATAATGAGTAGCTTTAACCTGAAACCTGAACTGAAGTAAAGGCAAGCGTTTCATATCAGGAATGGATGTATTATTTTCATGATAGTTTATGATCAGAACCAGTCCATCAGAATCAGAACCAGTCCATCAGAATCAGAACCAGTCCATCAGAACCAGTCCATACATCAGAACCAGTCTATCTGAATCAGAACCAGTCCATCAGAATCAGAACCAGTCCATCAGAACCAGTCCATACATCAGAACCAGTCTATCTGAATCAGAATCAGTCCATCAGAACCAGTCCATACATCAGAATCAGTCCATCAGAACCAGTCCATACATCAGAACCAGTCCATCAGAACCAGTCCACCTGAACCAGTCTATCTGAGATAATGCAGAGTTTGATCTCTGTGGAAATGGATGTGTAACTTCTGCATACATAAACTGATCTTGATGAAACTTCAGCAGTGTGTTCGTTGTCCGAGGCCGGTCACATGGATGTGACTATTGTGAGTCAGGGTTATAGCGCCACCAACTGGCAGCAGGAAGTGTGTCACTTTCAAAATGCTTTGAAATCACCCTTATTTTTACCCGATTTGCTTCAAACTCCGCAGAATGATGTCCAACGCCGCAGATGTAGACCTGTGGAAGGATTTGTGATACCTTGAACACTGTTGTCATGGCAACGCATCAAACTTGAATCAAATTATTTTTGAGACTCTTATCATGCTTCAAATTGCATGAAACACACACATCATCACTGTCGGGCAAAGCGTAGAGGCAGCTCTGTAGCGCCACCTTTAGACAAGCGTGGGGGTTCGTGTTACCAAGCCACCAAACTCAGTGTTCTCATCGAGCCGGACGACTTTCTAATCTAGTCATTACCTCAGACAAACAGGAAGGCAGATATTTTTGTTTGAATGTGGATTATTTTATTTTTTTAAATCAAGCTCTCAATGTCTAACGACTCCTAAGGGCTTGATAGATTCACACCTAACTTCCTCAACATGATGCCAGTATATTAGATGCTAAAATGCAAACAGGTATTGATATCTTGAATGGAGTTGCCATGGTGAGGAATAAAATTAATGACAGAAAGGGAAACTGGAAGAGTCTCATTTCTTCTAAATAATAAATTATACACCATTTATGTCTATGTAAAATAATACAAAAAGTAAAAAACATTTTAATTAACGCATTATGTGCATGTTAATCTGGTTGCTCTGGTTGAAATAAAATCAAATGTAATACATAGTATTATAGCATAGGCCTATTTTTAAATTAAGGTTGAGAAAAGCCTTGTTGCTTTCAGACATTACTTTTATTAGCACTTGGATATATATATATATAGACATTATCAAAGACCACTTTGTATATATTCTTTAGTGAATGTCAACTACTGGCGTTAGAACCGCTAGCGAACTGAGAGAAGCGCTCAGAGGACCGATCCAGTATAACATGTACTACTGTAAACTAAATGTTACTATTATTCATTTAGCGGATGCTTTTTAATGCTGGATGTATAGAACGATAGTTCTAGAATGATAATTTATCAGCTTGTGCATTAAATGAACCTGTGGCAGACATGGACTTCAGAGAGCAAATAAGAAAAGATTCAGGAAAAATCACGTGTTCATAAAGACTTATTTTTATTGGCAGTGGAAAATAAGTTTCAGTATTTTATTGAAATGAAAGAAATAAATAATACTGTGATAAAAATAGTTCATAAGTACTTAGACTGTACATTATTTCTATTACAGGACCAGAAGATTTATTTAAATAAAGGACAATAAAAAGATAGTAACATGACTTTAATTGTACACAAGTGACTGAGAACTTAAAATTAAAAAATCAAGAAGACTGTGATATGATTCCAGGCTGTGCCTTTGATATCATCCAAAAATGACAATTCCTACATAAAGGCAGATACGTACAATATCAAAAAGGGTCGTTGAAAACAGGAGGAGTGGCTACAAACGTAAGGCTTGATTACAGTGGTGAGAATCACACGGTTTGAGCAGAGAGAGAGAGAGAGAGAGAGAGAGAGAGAGAGAGAGAGAGAGAGAGAGAGAGAGAGAGAGAGAGAGAGAGAGAGAGAGAGAGAGAGAGAGAGAGAGAGAGAGAGAGAGAGAGAGAGAGAGAGAGAGAGAGAGAGAGAGAGAGAGAGAGAGAGAGAGAGAGAGAGAGAGAGAGAGAGAGAGAGAGAGAGAGAGAGAGAGAGAGAGAGGCCACTGGAGGATTGGTCCGTCTGAGAATCACTCACTCACGCGCACACGCGCACACGCGCACACGCGCGCACACGCGCACACACTCACACACTCACGCACACACTCACGCACACACTCACGCACACACTCACGCACACACACACACACACACACACACACACACACACACACACACACACACACACACACACACACACACACACACACACACACACACACACACACACACACACACACACACACACACACACACACACACACACACACACACACACACACACACACACACACACACACACAAAGGGAATGGATAAACAGTGACTTTCAGCCAAAAAGATGCTAGAGAATCCTGGCATCAATATCTCATCTGTAGAAAGATGTTTTCAAAATAGCCCTCATAATTATTACAAAGTATGGCTTATCCAAGGGTCTGATTTTGGTATCACAGGATATAAAACACAAACCGACCCCGATATTCACACAATGCCATTGACGCGGGACACTTTCTCATAGTCAACAGGGAGACAAAAGAAGATTAAGAGTTTAGATCAAACACACAAATTACTTTTAGCTGGAAGATTAAAAACAGAATCAATAAGTAGCAGATACGATAAAAATACTCATATAGAATGATAAAAATGAGATTATGCCTACAAACATAAATTTACATACTCTGGACTTGTGATATATAAATTACATCTAGAAGAGTTGAACTGGATTAGGACGCGTGAATTAAAAGGTGACGAGATAAAAATCAAGCGGAAGTTGATATGAAACACTGAGTTAGAGACACTGGAGGAATAAATAGAAGTTTAAACCCGCGGGACTCATGGGATTATGGGTCTGGAACCAGGAAAATCCCAAAGGAATGATGTGGAACTCCAGCATGACAGGGATCGTGCTCTTCAGCTGCGTCACCTGAGGGAGCAACGACATCACCATCAACAACAACATCATCATCATCATCATGAAAATCAACATCATCTTTATCATCAACAACATCATCATCATCATACACAACATCATCGTCATCATCATCATCATCATCAACAACATCATCATCATCATCAACAACATCATCATCATCATACACAACATCATCGTCATCATACACAACATCATCGTCATCATCATCATCATCATACACAACATCATCGTCATCAAAAAACAACATCATCACCATCAACAACATCATCGTCATCATAATCAACATCTTCATCATTAACATCATCTTCATCATCATCATCATTACAACAACAACATCGTCGTCATCAAAATCTACATCATCATCAGCATCATCATCATCAACATCATCATCATTAACATCATCACCATCCGCGTGACGTAATTATCACCATCAGGAGAGTCTGCATATGTCCGCGCACACCACCCGTGTGCAGCCCGGCGCTTGTGACCACGGAGGGCGTGAGTGAGGGGAGTGAGGGACCGTGAGGGGAGTGAGGGAGTGCGGGAGATAGGGAGTGCGGGACCGTGGGAGTGAGGGACCGTGAGGGAACGTGAGGGACCGTGAGGGACCGTGAGGGACCGTGAGGGAGTGCGAGACCGTGAGGGGAGTGAGGGACCGTGAGGGACCGTGAGGGACCGTGAGGGAGTGCGAGACCGTGAGGGGAGTGAGGGACCGTGAGGGACCGTGAGGGACCGTGAGGGAACGTGAGGGACCGTGAGGGACCGTGAGGGACCGTGAGGGAGTGCGAGACCGTGAGGGGAGTGAGGGACCGTGAGGGAACGTGAGGGGAGTTAGGGACCGTGAGGGAGTGCGAGACCGTGAGGGGAGTGAGGGACCGTGAGAGACCGTGAGGGGAGTGAGGGACCGTGAGGGACCGTGAGGGACCGTGAGGGAACGTGAGGGGAGTGAGGGACCGTGAGGGACCGTGAGGGAACGTGAGGGACCGTGAGGGACCGTGAGGGAGTGCGAGACCGTGAGGGGAGTGAGGGACCGTGAGGGAACGTGAGGGAGTGCGAGACAGTGAGGGGAGTGAGGGACCGTGAGGGAGTGCGAGACCGTGAGGGAGTGCGAGACCGTGAGGGAGTGCGAGACCGTGAGGGAGTGCGAGACCGTGAGGGAGTGCGAGACCGTGAGGGAGTGAGGGACCGTGAGGGAGTGCGAGACCGTGAGGGGAGTGAGGGACCGTGAGGGACCGTGAGGGAACGTGAGGGAACGTGAGGGAACGTGAGGGGAGTGAGGGGCCGTGAGGGACCGTGAGGGAGTGCGAGACCGTGAGGGGAGTGAGGGACCGTGAGGGAACGTGAGGGGAGTGAGGGACCATGAGGGAGTACGAGACCGTGAGGGGAGTGAGGGACCGTGAGGGAACGTGAGGGGAGTGAGGGACCGTGAGGGACCGTGAGGGACCGTGAGGGAATGTGAGGGACCGTGAGGGACCGTGAGGGAGTGCGAGACCGTGAGGGGAGTGAGGGACCGTGAGGGAACGTGAGGGGAGTGAGGGACCGTGAGGGAGTGAGGGACCGTGAGGGGAGTGAGGGACCGTGAGGGAGTGCGAGACCGTGAGGGAGTGCGAGACCGTGAGGGAGTGAGGGACCGTGAGGGAGTGCGGGACCGTGAGGGGAGTGAGGGACCGTGAGGGAACGTGAGGGGAGTGAGGGACCGTGAGGGAACGTGAGGGGAGTGAGGGACCGTGAGGGAGTGCGAGACCGTGAGGGGAGTGAGGGACCGTGAGGGGAGTGAGGGACCGTGAGGGAGTGCGAGACCGTGAGGGAGTGAGGGACCGTGAGGGAGTGAGGGACCGTGAGGGAGTGAGGGGAGTGAGGGAGTGAGGGACCGTGAGGGAGTGCCCCCTTGCCTGCTTATACGACCGCTACCGTTTGCCCTGTTGGGCCAAGTGTTTCATTATCAGGGGAACTCCAAAAGGTTTGTGTGTCGCTCTTACAGCACTGGTGTCACCACTCTCCTCTTACAGAGTTTCTTGTTCGTGACGTTTTCTGTCGTCCCTACTACACATGATGTAACTCTGTCCAGGGAAACTCCTTCTGTCAATGGTTTCCTAGGGTGGTACACAGTAGGTATCGCCTGCACAACAGCGCTACCGGGCATATGCTCAAATGTTGCGTAGCCTACAGCAAGCTATCGAGCGCCGGCAGTGCACATACAAAGAGGAGAATCCAGCTGCACTACTGCTAGAGGCCATGAGTCCCAGCAGTCTTAATACTGTAAGACGACGACGTGCGTGCCTCCCCAGCCAAAAATCTGTCTAGACGACATTTAACAGACGAGAAATAATAGCCATGTCTTCAGCCAGGACCAGCTCGTTCAAATTGGTGAGCAACCCGATGTTGATGGCACAGCAGGACCAACACTGCTTCTGAACATCTTGCAGATATGCACAGCGCTAAAGGACCTAAAACTTGTAGGCAATCCCCTCGAGGGAGACCTCAGAACATTTTCTGTGCTCCGCAGTGATATGCATTAGCAAATCCCCCAAAGTAAGCCATACCCGAGGATGCAGAGGGCATAACAGAGACACACTGCAAGCATTTCTGAATGTGTTTGTTCATCTGCTGTAAATCTAAGATGGGGGCAAAACACTTTTTTTTTTGTAACGGAATTAACTGCTGAAAAACCTCTTCCTCCACCTTCGCTTGTGGCAAAGCCTGAATTGCCTTTTATTTTTATTTTATTTCAGCTGCGGAGAACACTGATTTCCCCCCCAGAGCTGGGGAAGCCCTCTTAGACATCGAAGTTGCAGTTGCCCCGCTGAAACAGAGGGGGGCGCGAGAGAGAGCGTGACAGCCCCACTGAAGGAGGCAGACCGCTAGACTCCCAGGCATCACCTAGCCGGGCCCCATGTCCTTATGCAGACATCGCTCAGCTGTATGTTGCACATCACTACACTTTCCTCCCGTCCTCTCACGGCCAGATTATGAGGTTAGCGATTCTAATGCATTCTTATTGTTTTGACAAGCAGACACATGAGGCCTTGTATGGTGAACACACATTTATTTGATTGACAACATACTTAAAAAATGAACCCGCTGTCTTTCAGGGTTATTTCTACCCAATCTGGATAGATCTACAGGCGAGTTCCCAGCACTGTTTCTACAGGAGACAAATACCTCGGGGGAGCCGTGATCTGTCCTGCTTAAAAAGATATATACAGTATATATCGTCAGAGCTTTCCTCGCCTGCATCCAGCGAGAGCGTTCAGACTCAGCTCCTAGTCGTGGACACTACACAACACTCCTCGGCCTCTACACGATCGTCCATCTGCATTAGTACTCGAAGACAGGAGCGGGCCGTGATTGGCCACAGCCCCGCCGAGCCTACGCTACGCCGCTCGAGTGCGCAGCGATAGAGCCGCCGCTAGTGCACAGCAAGCACACATTGGGCTTGGATAGATTCCAAACACACTGGCGTGAGTCACGTTATATCCTAATAAACACTATAATAAAAAGTTTATTAGCCATTTGTTAGTTGTGCTAAACTCAAGCTAAAAACTTCTATGTTATGCCTTTTCCATCAACAAGAGTAACCATCGTGGGTTTTCTTGTGAATGTTTGAACATTTTTGCTTGAGAAAAACTAACCCATTCACCAGCAAAGCTGAACTTTTGCTAAAAGCTTTCTCTTTCTGCCTTAGTTTCTACAAGAATCGCCACCGTCGGCTTTTCTTCTAGCGAAAATGTGGTGTGATGGTGTTCGAAGCAAGAGCTAAAGGAATGACGCACTTCGACTGCATTTATATGGAGGAGCCCGCCCTCACTGTCATGCGTCGATGTTCTTTCAGCCGAATAAAGCGTCTTCAGCAGGAGCTCGTGCGCGGTTATCCCAGTCATGTGGTGCACAGATTTGACCGACTGAATGGGAAGTGAAGTCTTAATGAGTGAGTTATTGAATCATTTACTCAAACCGATTAAAAATGATATTCAAATGAATTAAATATGAAATAGATTGCAGAAATTAACATGTTGTCAGATCCTCCAGTAAATCCTGTGTTATGTTGTGCTGTGCAGAAAGCGAATGCAGCAGGAGTGAGTGTAAAGTGTGAGTTCGGCCCGTTCACAAAGCAGCTGGAGGTTTTCGGGCCACAAAAGCAACAACATTCATTAGTGATGTCAACTTTATTCAAATGAGCACCAACGAGACCAATGAGAGCTAACATGTATGCAGGCTTTAAATTATAATAAAAAGAGTTCCAGTTACTAGGGATGAAATCCGAGAGGTTTCTGAACCACACATTGGCCACAGCCTAACCTCTTTCAAGACCTAGAAAATAGTCCAAGGTGACTACCTTAATGTTATGAAGCGACGAGATACGTTTTGTGCGCAAAAACCTCTTGGATTTCATTTCATTCAAAGTATCTTCATCTGCGTTCCGAAAGTGAACGAAGGTCTGACTGGTTTGGATCGACGGCATAAATGTTTCATCTAAAGGCCGCTCTCAGCAGTGTGGCTGCGCCGGGTCGCAACGAATGATAAAGATCTTGGCCGTGAGTATATGGCCATCATGCTCAGGTCATGTGAGTAATGAAGGCTCACCTGGTTATATCAGCAGGAGTATGTTCTGACTGCGGCCGAGTCCAGACGCTGAACTCCACTCACACCTGCAGCGCCACACACACGCATTAGTCACACACACACACGCCAGCATGTTGAACGCACACAAGCGCTGACATAAGCTACACACACGTCCAGTGTTGGGGACAGCTACTTTGAAAAGTAATGCGTTACAATAGTTTTGCGTTACTTTTTCTCACCTGGGCTGGGCTTGCTTGTATGTTTTTTAATAACAATATAAAAAAAGTTATATTTTTGGGCAAATGTTAGGGCCTTTCACACCAAAAGTGAAGTAAATAATCCTCAGGCTGAAGGATGTGCAGATTTATTCCTGTACAGTAGAGGGCGCCGCTTAAACAAACCTTTCAGCTGTTCTGGATTAAAGAACAATAGGAGACAGGAGAAGAGGTTCAACACTTCTAAATCTAATCTAAAGTCATTTTTGCTTATTAGTATGGCTGAATTAGATCATTGAAGGTCAGCAGCAAAGACATTCGTTAATAAAGTGAGATTAAAAACAAAGTATATTTGTGTAATTTAATATAGTTAATTATAAAAGTTTTGCATACAATTCTGAGATTGCATTTTACTGTTTTTATTAACAAAAAAATTGCGCAAGTAAAGGATTTAGTCTAGAACTACAATAACGATCATGTTTACACAGAGAATACAACACCTCACTTTATTTCTCTCAACATGAGGACAGGAGAGCTGTCAGTCAATAAATGTGAAAAAGTAACTTAGATATTTTCTTGTAAATTTTAAAAGTAATGTATTACTTGAAAAAGTAATCTGATTACGTAACTCGATTAGTTGTAATGCGTTCCCCCAACACTGAACACGTGCAACACGCTAACAGGCGGAGTCGCTCGCTCACGTACCGTCCAGCTGCGGCTTCTTGGCCATCAGAGCGGCGTCGCCGGCGCTCACCCGGAAGCTAGCCGGCAGCGTGTCCGAGGCGCTCACGCTCATGCCGCGCACATCTTTGGGCCGGAACTTCTTCCTCCAGGACGGCGCGCGCCGGAAGTTCTTGTCATCGTCCTGCGGAGTAACAGCTGTGATGAAGCGCTCAGATCTGACAGGGTTAGACCGAAGAACCGGACTCACCTCGTCCAGTCTGCGCTCGGTGCCAGCGCCGATCAGGTGACCGTACTCGTGCTCCAGGAGCGCCCGCGCCTGCGGGACACGGCACAATCAGCGCACAATTTACCCAACGCAACCAGCCAAACATTCACCTTCTATTTGCACAGAACAGTCAAAGTAGAGCGAACCGGAGGAGTTCAATGATCACTGAAATTTGACTCAAACACAGCTGTTCAAATGAACCCGATAGGATTTAGGCTATCGGATTAGACCAAATATGGAAAAAGATTTCTGAAATCTGATTAGAAATGCAATAAAACTAAAAATTGCCTAATACTACAAATCAGGGTTCGTACACTGTAAAATGAAATTTAAGGACTTTCAAGGACTTTAAGCACTACTTTTTTGGTTTTCAAGGACTACAATGAGAGATCTCTCTTATCAGATAATATCTTTATTCGTTTAAATTCTATAAAAGGTAAATAAAAATAAACGTATAAAACAAAATGGTACAAATAAAATGCCGCACATGCAATGACCTTAGTAACTTTAACCATTGAAAGGATACTAGGACAAAGATAATCAAACTGATTTTTTTTCCTTCCATTAATATTTGATTGATCTGAAGAATGAAAGCTGTATCACATACTTGAATATTTATATGAGCAATATCACACTCAGTCATGCAAAACGGCTCTATATCTATATGAGACAGGCTGCAGCGTTTATTTTGTGACAAGATTGTTTTATCGATAAAAATGCACACTAGTTTTACATTTATCTTTCAATAATTGAAGCCCTTTTCAAGTACCTTTTCATAAATATGGATGTTTTTAAGGGTTTTCCAGGACTTCAATTTAAAAAAGTCAAATTCAAGCACTTTAAGCACCTTATACGAACCCTGTAAAAAGTTTGTATCATGTACTGTATAAACATATTTACATTTTGCACTTTATTTGTTTAAGCATTAGTAGAAGACTATCTATTAAGTGAACGGTGCGTATCTGACCTCTGTGACCTGTGCCTGACCTCTGACCTGTGTGTGACCTCTGATCTGTTGACTTCTGTGACCTGTGTCTGACCTCTGATCTGTTGACTTCTGTATGACCTCTGACCTGTGTCTGACCTCTGATCTTTTGACTTCTGTGACCTATCTGACCTCTGTATGTCCTCTCTGACCTGTTTCTGACCTCTGATCTGTTGACTTCTGTCTGACCTCTGACCTGTGTCTGACCTCTGATCTGTTGACTTCTGTGACCTGTGTCTGACCTCTGTGACCTGTCTGACCTCTGTATGCCCCCTGTGACCTGTGTCTGACCTCTGTATGTCCTCTGACCTGTGTCTGACCTCTGATCTGTTGACTTCTGCGACCTGTGTCTGACCTCTGTGACCTGTCTGACCTCTGTGACCTGTGTCTGACCTCTGTGACCTGTCTGACCTCTGTATGTCCTGTGTGATCTGTGTCTGACCTCTGTGACCTGTCTGACCTCTGTTTGTCCTCTCTGACCTGTGTCTGAACTCTGTGACCTCTGTATGCCCCCTGTGACCTGTGTCTGACCTCTGTATGTCCTCTGACCTGTGTCTGACCTCTGACGTGTCTGACCTCTGTGACCTGTGTCTGACCTCTGAGACCTGTGTCTGACCTCTGACCTGTGTGCACTGCGTCGGGATCTGCAGAAGCAGAGCCAAGGCGGTGTGGTCGAAGGACTCGTCCAGGGCGATGAGCGCTCCATGAACACCGCTCTCCAGGAGATTGCTGGCGTAATCCTTCAACCCGATGGCCTGAACCCAGCTGACCACGCGCTCGTTCGACCACACCAGCACATCTGCACACACACACAAACACACACACGTTAAAAGACACAACTCGACCACACAGAGGTGAATATAAAGGAGAAACCCAACAAGCGCTCACCTTTGACTTCCACCTGTGACTCCTCACGCCTTCGCTCAAGGTCTTTCCGGTCATAGTTCAGACGTCTCAAACACATTACACCGCACTGAAAACTGTTCCTACAGAGAGAGAGAGCACCACAAACACACAGTGAGGAGGAATCAGCACGTAAAATACACTGGCAGGGTTCAGCAGGCAAATGCCATTAAATTTTATATGCATGCATGTATGTATGCATGTATTTATGCATGTATGTATGTATGTATGTATGTATGCATGTATGTATGGATGCATGTATGTATGTATGTATGTATGTATGTATGGATGCTTGTATGTATGTATGTATGTATGTATGCATGTATGTATGTATGTATGTATGTATGTATGTATGTATGTATGTATGTATGTATGTATGCATGTATGTATGCATGTATGTATGTATGTATGTATGCATGTATGTATGTTTGCATGTATGTATGTATGGATGCATGTATGTATGTATGTATGTATGTATGTATGTATGGATGCATGTATGTATGTATGTATGTATGGATGCATGTATGTATGTATGTATGAATGCTTGTATGTATGTATGTATGTATGCATGTATGTATATATGGATG
>CM060633.1:532500-550000 GCA_030578275.1 Meda fulgida | reverse complement strand
CTCTAAGCTTGATTTTCTGATTCATTTTGGTCTGATTCTGAAGTGAAATGTGACATGAACATGTTCCTGACAGATCAGGAGACCTGCATGTGTTGTGCAATAAAACTAAGCCATCAGAAGAAAGGCCGAGATGTGGGTGTGGAAGAGGTTCAAACCTGCGCCCAGCCGCCCTCCTCGTCCTCCTGGGGTTAGCGTGTTAGCAGGTTAGCATGTGGAGCGAGGGGAGGCGATCAGTAGCAGAAGAGCAAATACAGTAAAATATCACACACACACACCAGCTGACTGACCGTGAGCGGCGTGGCGGCCAAACTCTCCATCTCCTCGTGTGTGAGCCAGACATTCCCAGAACACTACATGATCCGTGAGTGAGCGAGGAAACAAGTGAAGACAGATGGAGTGAAAGAGGAAGAGTGTGTTATTGAGCAGCAGGAACATTAGTGAAGCGGTCAAACATCCCCTCAGGTGTTAATGTGTGAGGCATGCGAGAGAGAACAGACGAGTGTGTGTGTGTGTGAGACATCAGTGTACTGTCGTTAAGCTTGTGCTCTTCTGCTCTCTCCTCTAGACCTCTGAAACTGGAGGATCTCACATCAACATGCCTGAACACCCCAAAAAACCCTCGACTAGGGCTGCTCGGTTGAAGAAAAATCTTTTCTGATACAAAATATTATTGCAATTTCTAATGAAATGAGAAAATTCCAGGTTTGCTGTGCTTGTTTGTAGGGCTGCAGAACTCTGTGATTATATATCAATATGACTATAAAATAATAATAATTATAAAAATCTTGACAAAAAAAAAACTAACCATTCTAATATTTCATTATAAAATTACAAAATGAGTATTTTTATTAATATATATATATATATATTAATTAATATATTAAGTAAACTTACAATTCTGTTTATGGCTGTCTTCATTTCCCCATTTTCAAATAAAAAAACAATTTATTTTTTATGTGAAACTGCATGAAGCCCTTAAAGCTTCTGTTTTGTTTGTTTGTGCAGATGTTTAACACATGCTGTGTTTCCAGATGCACGTGTAAGTGAACTCAGTCTGACTCGATCTACTGCATCGGTGTTCTGATCATCACTCTGAATCCCATCCTGAAAAACCTGATTTCTGATCAAAATGTTTTTTCGACGAGAGTAACCCATTCAAGTGTTGATAAAAAAAAGAATGCATGATGCTAGAATAAAATGTTTGTTTGTTTGTTTAAAATTAGAGACTCTGTTCTTTGATATATTGACTTGACACATATTCATACAAAAAAATATTTTGGGAGACATAAAAATTGTGAATATGATCAAAAATGCTGACGCTGACTGGCAATTTTTTTTTGAAAACACTGGCAGGAAAAGAGTTCATTGTAGCCTTTGAGATTTGACAATCACATATCGCGATTTCTGTTTTGTTTTCATGAATCGTGCAGCTCGATATGACCCTACTTCAGTTTCTAAAAGCGTGAAGCTGACGTGAGACATGTATCGTGTGTTGATGCCTGTCAGCGTCTGCTGTGGTAATGCTACACCGATAGCAGCACGTTTATCTGTAAACCCTGAGGAGAGCTGAGGTGTGTTTGAGCAGAATATCTGAAGGGTGTTTCCTACCGTTCTGGAGGTCGGTGGCGCCGACGGGCTCGTGAGCGACATGATCTCCTGGATCGCGAGGCGTAGTTTGAGGCGGTGAAGAGGGTTGCTGATGCCAATCTCGCGCTGGATCTCGGTGTCAGACAGGGCAGACATGATGGCGCCGCTCTTCACGTTGGCACGACACGCGGCCACATACCATGCAGGCATCCCGACCCACAGCTGAGAAACAAAACACACACACTCAGGTGAGTGTGGGGACAGGTGAGGAGCGTGTGGACAGGTGTGTGGACAGGTGAGGAGTGTGTGGACAGGTGTGTGGACAGGTGAGGAGTGTGTGGACAGGTGAGGAGTGTGTGGACAGGTGAGGAGTGTGTGTGGACAGGTGAGGAGTGTGTGGACAGGTGAGTGTGTATGTGGACAGGTGAGGAGTGTGTGGACAGGTGAGAGAGATGAGGAGTGTGTGGAGAGGTGAGTGTGTGTGTGTGGACAGGTGAGGAGTGTGTGTGGACAGGTGAGGAGTGTGTGTGGACAGGTGAGGAGTGTGTGTGGACAGGTGAGGAGTGTGAGGACAGGTGAGGAGTGTGAGGACAGGAGAGTGTGCGTGGACATGTGAGTAGTGTGGACAGGAGAGTGTGTGTGGAGAGGTGAGGAGTGTGTGGACAGGTGAGACAGGTGAGGAGTGTGTGGACAGGTGAGTGTGTGTGTGTGTGTGTGAACAGGTGAGGAGTGTGTGTGGAGTGTGTGTGGACAGGTGAGGAGTGTGTGTGGACAGGTGAGGAGTGTGTGTGGACAGGTGAGGAGTGTGAGGACAGGTGAGGAGTGTGAGGACAGGAGAGTGTGCGTGGACAGGTGAGGAGTGTGCGTGGACATGTGAGTAGTGTGGACAGGTGAGTGTGTGTGGAGAGGTGAGGAGTGTGTGGACAGGTGAGACAGGTGAGGAGTGTGTGGACAGGTGAGACAGGTGAGGAGTGTGTGGACAGGTGAGTGTGTGTGTGTGTGTGTGTGTGAACAGGTGAGGAGTGTGTGTGGACTGGTGAGGAGTGTGTGGACAGGTGGGGAGTGTGAGGACAGGTGAGGAGTGTGAGGACAGGTGAGGAGCGTGTGTGGACAGGTGAGTGTGTGTGGACAGGTGAGGAGTGTGAGGACAGGAGAGTGTGTGTGGACAGGAGAGAGTGTGTGGACAGGAGAGAGTGTGTGGACAGGAGAGTGTGTGTGTGGACAGGTGAGTGTGTGTGTGGACAGGTGAGGAGCGTGTGGACAGGTGAGGAGCGTGTGGACAGGTGAGGAGCGTGTGGACAGGTGAGGAGCGTGTGGACAGGTGAGGAGCGTGTGGACAGGTGAGGAGTGTGTGGACAGGTGAGGAGCGTGTGGACAGGTGAGACAGGTGAGGAGTGTGTGGACAGGTGATGAGTGTGTGTGGACAGGTGAGAGTTTGTGTGGACAGGTGAGAGTTTGTGTGGACAGGTGAGGAGTGTGTGGACAGGTAAGACAGGTGAGGAGTGTGTGGACAGGTGAGTGAACAGGTGAGGAGTGTGTGTGGACAGGCGAGGAGTGTGTGTGGACAGGTGAGGAGTGTGTGTGGACAGGTGAGGAGTGTGTGGACAGGTGAGGAGTGTGAGGACAGGACAGTGTGTGTGGACAGGTGAGGAGCGTGTGTGGGCATGTGAGTGTGTGTGGACAGGTGAGTGTGTGTGGACAGGTGAGTGTGTGTGGACAGGTGAGTGTGTGTGGACAGGTGAGTGTGTGTGGACAGGTGAGGAGTGTGAGGACAGGAGAGTGTGTGTGAACAGGTGAGGAGTGTGTGGACAGGAGAGTGTGTGTGGACAGGTGAGTGTGTGTGGACAGGAGAGTGTGTGTGGACAGGAGAGTGTGTGTGGACAGGAGAGTGTGTGTGGACAGGTGAGTGGACAGGTGAGGAGTGTGTGGACAGGTGAGGAGTGTGTGGACAGGTGAGGAGTGTGTGTGGACAGGTGAGCTAGGTGAGGAGTGTGTGGACAGGTGAGCTAGGTGAGAAGTGTGTGGACAGGTGAGTGTGTGTGTGGACAGGTGAGGAGTGTGTGGACAGGTGAGGAGTGTGTGGACAGGTGAGGAGTGTGTGGACAGGTGAGACAGGTGAGGAGTGTGTGGACAGGTGAGGAGTGTATGTGGACAGGTGAGAGTTTGTGTGGACAGGTGAGGAGTGTGTGGGCATGTGAGGAGTGTGAACAGGAGAGTGTGTGTAGACAGGTGAGGAGTGTGTGGACAGGTGAGACAGGTGAGGAGTGTGTGGACAGGTGAGTGTGTGTGTGTGTGGACAGGTGAGGAGTGTGTGTGGACAGGTGAGGAGTGTGTGTGGACAGGTGAGGAGTGTGTGTGGACAGGTGAGGAGTGTGGGTGGACAGGTGAGGAGTGTGGGTGGACAGGTGAGGAGTGTGTGTGGAGAGGGGAGGAGTGTGTGGAGAGGGGAGGAGTGTGAGGACAGGAGAGTGTGTGTGGACAGGTGAGGAGTGTGTGGACAGGTGAGGAGTGTGTGGACAGGAGAGTGTGTGTGGACAGGAGAGGAGTGTGTGGACAGGTGAGACAGGTGAGGAGTGTGTGGACAGGTGAGTGTGTGTGTGGACAGGTGAGGAGTGTGTGTGGACAGGTGAGGAGTGTGTGGACAGGTGAGGAGTGTGTGTGGACAGGTGAGGAGTGTGTGTGGACAGGTGAGGAGTGTGTGTGGACAGGTGAGGAGTGTGTGTGGACAGGTGAGGAGTGTGGACAGGTGAGGAGTGTGTGTGGACAGGTGAGGAGTGTGTGGACAGGTGAGGAGTGTGTGGACAGGTGAGGAGTGTGTGGACAGGAGAGTGTGTGTGGACAGATGAGGAGTGTGTGGACAGATGAGGAGTGTGTGGATATGTGAGGAGTGTGTGTGGACAGGTGAGGAGTGTGTGTGGACAGGTGAGGAGTGTGTGTGGACAGGTGAGGAGTGTGTGGACAGGTGAGGAGTGTGTGGACAGGTGAGGAGTGTGTGGACAGGTGAGGAGTGTGTGGACAGGTGAGGAGTGTGTGGACAGGTGAGTGAGTGTGTGAACAGGAGAGTGTGTGTGGACAGGAGAGTGTGTGTGGACAGGAGAGTGTGTGTGGACAGGTGAGGAGTGTGTGGACAGGTGAGGAGTGTGTGGACAGGTGAGTGGACAGGTGAGGAGTGTGTGGACAGGTGAGGAGTGTGTGTGGACAGGTGAGCTAGGTGAGGAGTGTGTGGACAGGTGAGTGTGTGTGTGGACAGGTGAGTGGACAGGTGAGGAGTGTGTGGACAGGTGAGGAGTGTGTGTGGACAGGTGAGCTAGGTGAGGAGTGTGTGGACAGGTGAGTGTGTGTGTGGACAGGTGAGGAGTGTGTGGACAGGTGAGGAGTGTGTGGACAGGTGAGGAGTGTGTGGACAGGTGAGGAGTGTGTGGACAGGTGAGGAGTGTGTGGACAGGTGAGACAGGTGAGGAGTGTGTGGACAGGTGAGGAGTGTATGTGGACAGGTGAGAGTTTGTGTGGACAGGTGAGGAGTGTGTGGACAGGTGAGGAGTGAGTGTGGACAGGTGAGGAGAGTGTGTGGACAGGTGAGGAGAGTGAGGACAGGAGAGTGTGTGTAGACAGGAGAGAGTGTGAGGACAGGTGAGGAGTGTGTGGACAGGTGAGGAGTGTGTGTGGACAGGTGAGGAGTGTGTGTGGACAGGTGAGGAGTGTGTGGACAGGTGAGGAGTGTGTGGACAGGTGAGTGTGTGTGGGGACAGGTGAGGAGTGTGTGGACAGGAGAGTGTGTGTGAACAGGTGAGGAGTGTGTGGACAGGAGAGTGTGTGTGGACAGGTGAGGAGTGTGTGGACAGGAGAGTGTGTGTGGACAGGAGAGTGTGTGTGGACAGGAGAGTGTGTGTGGACAGGTGAGGAGTGTGTGGACAGGTGAGTGGACAGGTGAGGAGTGTGTGGACAGGTGAGGAGTGTGTGTGGACAGGTGAGCTAGGTGAGGAGTGTGTGGACAGGTGAGCTAGGTGAGGAGTGTGTGGACAGGTGAGTGTGTGTGTGGACAGGTGAGGAGTGTGTGGACAGGTGAGGAGTGTGTGGACAGGTGAGGAGTGTGTGGACAGGTGAGACAGGTGAGGAGTGTGTGGACAGGTGAGGAGTGTATGTGGACAGGTGAGAGTTTGTGTGGACAGGTGAGGAGTGTGTGGACAGGTGAGGAGTGAGTGTGGACAGGTGAGGAGAGTGTGTGGACAGGTGAGGAGTGTGAGGACAGGAGAGGAGTGTGAGGACAGGAGAGTGAGTGTGTGGACAGGTGAGGAGTGTGTGGACAGGTGAGACAGGTGAGGAGTGAGTGTGGACAGGTGAGGAGAGTGTGTGGACAGGTGAGGAGTGTGTAGACAGGAGAGAGTGTGAGGACAGGTGAGTGAGTGTGTGGACAGGTGAGTGAGTGTGTGGACAGGAGAGTGTGTGTGGACAGGAGAGTGTGTGTGGACAGGTGAGGAGTGTGTGGACAGGTGAGGAGTGTGTGGACAGGTGAGGAGTGTGTGGACAGGTGAGGAGTGTGTGGACAGATGAGTGTGTGTGTGGACAGGAGAGTGTGTGTGGACAGGAGAGTGTGTGTGGACAGGAGAGTGTGTGTGGACAGGAGAGTGTGTGTGGACAGGAGAGTGTGTGTGGACAGATGAGGAGTGTATTCATTCAGCTGCATTTCCTTTCCCTGCTCTCCCTCCGTCTCTGTCACATGCGCGCGCACGCACACACACACGCGCACACGCACACGCACACACACACACGCACACACACACGCACACACACACACACACACAGCCCCTCCCCTCTGTGCACACCGCGTCTCCATGAAAACGAGGGTTCGACGTTAAAAGCTAGTTCGCGAAAGGTTGGTATCTCGTGAACACCTTTACACAATCACACATTAAAAAGTGGTGTAAAAATATTTTAAATTCTGAATACAATTTTGTCAGTGTGTTAAATGTCGACCCGAGAAGCAATTGCGCCTTCTTTAGAAAGTTAACTAGTCGCAAATTTGAGGTAAAATGCACTTGGGTTGTCAATGTCAAAACACTATACAAGTTGTGATTCCAATATTAAATAATGTTATGTCATTATTTTACTCTTACACAATGTTTGCTGCTTCAATCCAGATGAGTATTGTATCTCACCCACGCACACACCCCAGACCCACACACTAAAAAAAATTAAAAGCTGTATTTGAAACAGCTGATTCATTAATGCAAGGAACTTACATTCTTTTGTTTACCATGTTGCGATACAGGTTTATTTTTATTTGTCATGTTCTTTTCTCAGATTGAGCTCCCTGACACTCTGACAGCATTGTCTTGTGTGGCTCAAAAATGGGTTGAACACATGCTGTTCATGTGTGTCTTCTTTAGTCTGTTGGCTATTTAGTTTTTTTCCTGGCACACGTCACTTTCACATTTTGCACTTACTGCGGAGTCTTGTGTAGACTGTTTACATATTTGTGCCCATATGTACATTTTATGTACTGGTTTTATTGTTGAATAGATATTTCTAAAATTGTATGATGTTTTTGTTGAGTTATTATTACACAATTCTTTTTCTGAAGTTTTTGAATCTTGCCC
The DNA here is from genome assembly GCA_030578275.1 of Meda fulgida. NCBI lineage: Eukaryota > Metazoa > Chordata > Actinopteri > Cypriniformes > Leuciscidae > Meda > Meda fulgida. The sequence continues at coordinate 542,816 of CM060633.1, read as the reverse complement.
CTGACAAATAACCCAAATGACAAAAAAACCTAAAACAAACACAAACTAATAAAAACTAAACTAAAACTAAGCATTTTCATAAAATAAAAACTAAACTAACAAACCCACTTTAAAAACGAATTAAAACTAAACTGAATTTGAAAACAAAAATTCAAAACGAAATAAAAATAAAAACTAATGAAAAATGCAAAACTATAGGAGTGTGTGTGTGGACAGGTGAGGAGTGTGGACAGGTGAGTGTGTGTAGACAGGTGAGTTGTGTGTGGACAGGTGAGTGTGTGTGTGGACAGGTGAGGAGTGTGTGTGGACAGGTGAGGAGTGTGGACAGGTGAGTGTGTGTGTGTGGACAGGTGAGGAGTGTGGAAAGGTGAGGAGTGTGGACAGGTGAGGAGTGTGGACAGGTGAGGAGTGAGTGTGGACAGGTGAGGAGTGAGTGTGGACAGGTGAGGAGTGAGTGTGGACAGGTGAGGAGTGAGTGTGGACAGGTGAGGAGTGAGTGTGGACAGGTGTGAGTGTGGACAGGTGAGGAGGGAGTGTGGACAGGTGAGGAGTGAGTGTGGACAGGTGAGGAGTGAGTGTGGACAGGTGAGGAGTGAGTGTGGACAGGTGAGGAGTGTGTGGACAGGTGAGGAGTGTGTGGACAGGTGAGGAGTGTGTGGACAGGTGAGTGTGTGTGGACAGGTGAGTGTGTGTGGATATGTGAGGAGTGTGGACAGGTGAGTGTGTGTGTGAACGGGTGAATAAAAACTAAACTAAAACTAAGCATTTTCATAAAATAAAAACTAAACTAACAAACCCACTTTAAAAACGAATTAAAACTAAACTGAATTTGAAAACAAAAATTCAAAACGAAATAAAAATAAAAACTAATGAAAAATGCAAAACTATAGGAGTGTGTGTGTGGACAGGTGAGGAGTGTGGACAGGTGAGTGTGTGTGGACAGGTGAGTGTGTGTGTGGACAGGTGAGGAGTGTGTGTGGACAGGTGAGTGTGTGTGTGAACAGGTGAGGAGTGTGGACAGGTGAGTGTGTGTGTGAACAGGTGAGGAGTGTGGACAGGTGAGTGTGTGTGTGGACAGGTGAGGAGTGTGGACAGGTGAGGAGTGAGTGTGGACAGGTGAGGAGTGAGTGTGGACAGGTGAGGAGTGAGTGTGGACAGGTGAGGAGTGAGTGTGGACAGGTGAGGAGTGTGTGGACAGGTGAGGAGTGTGGACAGGTGAGGAGTGTGTGGACAGGTGAGTGTGTGTGGACAGGTGAGTGTGTGTGGACAGGTGAGTGTGTGTGGACAGGTGAGTGTGTGTGGACAGGTGAGTGTGTGTGGACAGGAGAGTGTGTGTGGACAGGAGAGTGTGTGTGGACAGGTGAGTGTGTGTGGATATGTGAGGAGTGTGGACAGGTGAGTGTGTGTGAACGGGTGAGGAGTGTGGACATGTGAGGAGTGTGGACAGGTGAGTGTGTGTGTGAACAGGTGAGGAGTGTGGACATGTGAGGAGTGTGGACAGGTGAGTGTGTGTGGACATGTGAGGAGTGTGGACAAGTGAGTGTGTGTGTGAACAGGTGAGGAGTGTGGACAAGTGAGTGTGTGTGTGAACAGGTGAGGAGTGTGGACAAGTGAGTGTGTGTGTGAACAGGTGAGAAGTGTGGACAGGTGAGGAGTGTGGACAGGTGAGTGTGTGTGTGGACAGGTGAGTGTGTGTGTGGACAGGTGAGTGTGTGTGTGGACAGGTGAGTGTGTGTGTGGACAGGTGAGTGTGTGTGTGGACAGGTGAGTGTGTGTGGACAAGTGAGTGTGTGTGTGAACAGGTGAGGAGTGTGGACAAGGTGAGGAATGTGGACAGGTGAGGAGTGTGGACAGGTGAGGAGTGTGGACAGGTGAGGAGTGTGGACAGGTGAGTGTGTGTGTGTGTGGACAGGTGAGTGTGTGTGTGTGTGGACAGGTGAGTGTGTGTGGACAGGTGAGTGTGTGTGTGGACAGGTGAGTGTGTGTGTGGACAGGTGAGTGTGTGTGGGGACAGGTGAGTGTGTGGACATGTGAGGAGTGTGGACAGGTGAGTGTGTGGTACCTCGAGCCACACCACAACGGTGGGACCGTCCCACTGAGCGAAGGGAAGACCCTGCCGACAAGCTTCTTCCAGCAACTCGTGTCTGGGAACACAGAAAAAACATTATGAACACGCATGTATGTGCAAAGAGCTTGTGTTATGGGCCATTCGTACGTTCAGAGAACAGCACAGGTACAGATGTGAGGAAACGGCAGCTGGATTAGCAGAAGAGTTTGGAGAGAAAGAACTTCCACCAACAAATCATCAAAACATCGCCAGAACAACCAGGGATTCAACCATTGCATTACCAATTATGATATCAGAGGTTAATAAGTTAACTTTAACTACTTTATCTATATTATGTTTTATTTTTAATTATAAAAGGGAGAGTTAAAGAGATTTTTGGGTGAATTATCCCAATAAAGTTTCTTTCATGATGGTAGGTGAATCTTTAACCTGTTTGTACAAACTGGGACAAATATTCCTCACACACTCCGTAGTTCAGCTCTGTTTTATTTTATTCACTCAAAATACAGAGAAAGCAGAATACCTGTGATCCCTGACGATGTGAATGCGTTTAAAAAAGCAGATGCTGAAGTGTGTAGATGAAGGAATAATGCAGACAAACATGCATGACATCATGAGTCTCTCAGCCATGCTGAAGAATGAAGAGAAGCATACGGTCCAGGACTGAGACCCTTCATAGTGCACTTCAACTAGTGTACCAACTCAACTCGAAACTCAACTCGAAACTGAACTCACCTCACAACTGAACTCACCTAGACTCTCACCTCACCTCGACTCGACACTGAACTCACCTCACCTCGACTCTCACCTCACAACTGAACTCACCTCGACTCTCACCTCACCTCGAAACTGAACTCACCTCAACTCTCAGCTCACCTCTCACCTCACCTCGAAACTGACCACACCTCACCTCACCTCGACTCGAAACAGACCTCACAACTGAGCTCACCTCACCTTGACTCACCTCACCTCGAAACTGACCTCACTTCGACTCTCCTCTCACCTCGACACTGACCTCACCTCACCTCTTGACTCAACTCGAAACTGACCTCACCTCACCACTCGAAACTGACCTCACCTCACCTCGAAACTGACCTCACCTCACCTCGACGCTCACCTCACAACTGAACTCACCTCGACTCTCACCTCACCTCGAAACTGAACTCACCTCAACTCTCAGCTCACCTCTCACCTCACCTCGAAACTGACCACACCTCACCTCGACTCGAAACTGACCTCACAACTGAGCTCACCTCACCTTGACTCTCATCTCACCTCGAAACTGACCTCACCTCGACTCTCGACTCACCTCTCCTCTCACCTCGACACTGACATCACCTCAACTCTTGACTCAACTCGAAACTGACCTTACCTCACCTCTCGACTCGAAACTGACCTCACCTCACCTCGACTCTCGACTCGACACTGACCTCACCTCACCTCGAAACTGACCACACCTCACCTTGACTCGAAACTGACCTCACTTCGACTCTCGACTCGAAACTGACCTCACATCACCTCGACTCGACACTGACCTCACCTCACCTCGAAACTGACCTCACCTCACCTCTCGACTCGACACTGACCTCACGTCACCTCGAAACTGACCTCATCTCACCTCGACTCGAAAGTGACCTCACCTCACCTCGACTCGAAACTGACCTCACCTCACCTCGACTCGACACTCACCTCACCTCGACTCGACACTGACCTCACCTCACCTCGACACTGACCTCACCTCACCTCTCGACTCGACACTGACCTCACTTCGACTCTCGACTCGAAACTGACCTCACTTCGACTCTCGACTCGAAACTGACCTCACCTCGACTCTCGACTCACCTCGACTCGACTCGAAACTTACCTCACCTCGACTCTCGACTCGACACTGACCTCACCTCACCTCTCGACTCGAAACTGACCTCACCTCACCTCGACTCGACTCGACACTCACCTCACCTCGACACTGACCTCACATCACCTCGACTCGACACTGACCTCACCTCGAAACTGACCTCACCTCACCTCGACTCTCCTCGAAACTGACCTCACCTCACCTCGACTCGAAACTCACCTCACCTCACCTCACCTCGACACTGACCTCACCTCGACTCGAAACTGACCTCACCTCACCTCTCGACTCGACTCGAAACTGACCTCACTTCGACTCTCGACTCGAAACTGACCTCACATCACCTCGACTCGACACTGACCTCACCTCACCTCGAAACTGACCTCACCTCACCTCTCGACTCGACACTGACCTCACGTCACCTCGAAACTGACCTCATCTCACCTCGACTCGAAACTGACCTCACCTCACCTCGACTTGAAACTGACCTCACCTCGACTCGACTCTTCGACCCGACTCGAAACTGACCTCACCTCACCTCGACTCTCCTCGAAACTGACCTCAGCTCACCTCGACTCTCGACTCGAAACTGACCTCACCTCACCTCGACTCTTCGACCCGACTCGAAACTGACCTCACCTCACCTCGACTCTCGACTCGACTCGAAACTGACCTCACCTCGACTCTCGACTCGAAACTGACCTCAGCTCACCTCGACTCTCGACTCGAAACTGACCTCACCTCGACTCTCGACTCACCTCGACTCGACACTGACCTCACCTCGAAACTGACCTCATCTCACATCACCTCGACTCGACACTGACCTCACCTCGAAACTGACCTCACCTCGAAACTGACCTCACCTCACCTCGACTCTCGACTCGAAACTGACCTCACCTCACCTCGACTCGAAACTCACCTCACCTCACCTCACCTCGACACTGACCTCACCTCGACTCGAAACTGACCTCACCTCACCTCTCGACTCGACTCGAAACTGACCTCACATCACCTCGACTCGACACTGACCTCACCTCACCTCGAAACTGACCTCACCTCACCTCGACTCTCGACTCGACACTGACCTCACGTCACCTCGAAACTGACCTCATCTCACCTCGACTCGAAACTGACCTCACCTCACCTCGACTCGAAACTGACCTCACCTCACCTCTCGACTCGACTCTGACCTCACCTCGACTCGACACTGACCTCACCTCGACCCGACTCGAAACTGACCTCACCTCACCTCGACTCTCCTCGAAACTGACCTCACCTCGACTCTCGACTCAAAACTGACCTCAGCTCACCTCGACTCCCGACTCGAAACTGACCTCACCGCACCTCGACTCTTCGACCTGACTCGAAACTGACCTCACCTCACCTCGACTCTCGACTCGACACTGACCTCACCTCACCTCGAAACTGACCACACCTCACCTCGACTCGAAACTGACCTCACCTCGACTCTCGACTCACCTCGACTCGACACTGACCTCACCTCGAAACTGACCTCATCTCACATCACCTCGACTCGACACTGACCTCACCTCGAAACTGACCTCACCTCGAAACTGACCTCACCTCACCTCGACTCTCGACTCGAAACTGACCTCACCTCACCTCGACTCGAAACTCACCTCACCTCACCTCACCTCGACACTGACCTCACCTCGACTCGAAACTGACCTCACCTCACCTCTCGACTCGACTCGAAACTGACCTCACATCACCTCGACTCGACACTGACCTCACCTCACCTCGAAACTGACCTCACCTCACCTCGACTCTCGACTCGACACTGACCTCACGTCACCTCGAAACTGACCTCATCTCACCTCGACTCGAAACTGACCTCACCTCACCTCGACTCGAAACTGACCTCACCTCACCTCTCGACTCGACTCTGACCTCACCTCGACTCGACACTGACCTCACCTCGACCCGACTCGAAACTGACCTCACCTCACCTCGACTCTCCTCGAAACTGACCTCACCTCGACTCTCGACTCAAAACTGACCTCAGCTCACCTCGACTCCCGACTCGAAACTGACCTCACCGCACCTCGACTCTTCGACCTGACTCGAAACTGACCTCACCTCACCTCGACTCTCGACTCGACTCGAAACTGACCTCACCTCGACTCTCGACTCGAAACTGACCTCAGCTCACCTCGACTCTCGACTCGAAACTGACCTCACCTCACCTCGACTCTTCGACCCGACTCGACACTGACCTCACCTCACCTCGACTCTCGACTCGACTCGAAACTGACCTCACCCCGACTCAACTCGAAACTGACCTCACCTCACGCCGACTCGACACTGACCTCACCTCGACTCGACACTGACCTCACCTCACCTCGACTCGAAACTGACCTCACCTCACCTCGACTCGAAACTGACCTCACCTCACCTCGACTCGAAACTGACCTCACCTCGACTCGACTAGAAACTGACCACACCTCACCTTGACACTGACCTCACCTCACCTCGACTCGAAACTGACCTCACCTCACCTCTCGACTCGACACTGACCACACCTCACCTCGACTCGAAACTGACCACAGCTCGACTCTCGACTCGACACTGACCTCACCTCGACTCGAAACTGACCTCACCTCGACTCGAAACTGACCTCACCTCACCTCGACTCTCGACTCGAAACTGACCTCACCTCACCTCGACTCTCGACTCACCTCGAAACTGACCTCACCTCACCTCGACTCGAAACTGACCTCGACTCGACTCGAAACTGACCTCACCTCACCTCGACTCTCGACTCACCTCGAAACTGACCTCACCTCACCTCGACTCTCCTCGAAACTGACCTCACCTCACCTCGACTCTCACCTCTCCTCGAAACTGACCTCACTCGAGTCGAAACTGACCTCACCTAGACTCTCGACTCACCTCGAAACTTGACCTCCCCTCACCTCTCGACTCACCTCTCCTCGAAACTGAGCTCACCTCGACTCGACACTGACCTCACCTCGACTCTCGACTTGACTCGAAACTGACCACACCTCACCTCGACTCTCGACTCACCTCGAAACTGACCTCACCTCACCTCGACTCTCACCTCTCCTCGAAACTGACCTCACCTCGACTCGACACTGACCTCACCTCGACTCTCGACTCACCTCGAAACTGACCACACCTCACCTCGACACTGACCTCGCCTCACCTCGACTCGACTCTACTCGAAACTGACCTCACCTCACCTCTCGACTCAACACTGACCACACCTCACCTCGACTCGAAACTGACCTCACCTCGACTAGAAACTGACCTCACCTCACCTCGACTCAACTCGAAACTGACCTCACCTCGACTCTCGACTCGACTCGAAACTGACCACACCTCACCTCGACACTGACCTCGCCTCACCTCGACTCGACTCTACTCGAAACTGACCTCACCTCACCTCTCGACTCGACACTGACCACACCTCACCTCGACTCGAAACTGACCTCACCTCGACTCGAAACTGACCTCACCTCACCTCGACTCAACTCGAAACTGACCTCACCTCGACTCTCGACTCGACTCGAAACTGACCTCACCTCGACTCGAAACTGACCTCGCCTCGACTCTCGACTCACCTCGAAACTGACCTCACCTCACCTCGACTCTCACATCTCCTCGAAACTGACCTCACCTCGACTCAACTCAAAACTGACCTCACCTCGACTCTCACATCTCCTCGAAACTGACCTCACCTCGACTCAACTCAAAACTGACCTCACCGACTCAACTCAAAACTGACCTCACCTCGACTCAACTCAAAACTGACCTCACCTCGACTCTCGACTTGACTCAAAACTGACCTCACCTCGACTCTCGACTTGACTCAAAACTGACCTCACCTCGACTCTCGACTTGACTCGAAACTGACCACACCTCACCTCGACTCTCGACTCACCTCGAAACTGAACTCACCTCCCCTCACCTCGAAACTGAACTTGAAACTTGACTCGAAACTCGACAGCCAGTTCCTCACTGTAAACAGGCCTTAAAGTCCCCATGAAATCAAAATGAACAGTTCTTGTTTTTATGGAATATTTCAGTGTTTATTTTAAATGATTTATCGGTGAACATCATTACCATTTTAAAAATCTTTAATCAGAATAACAGCAGCATCTCTTCTCTGATGATGAGGGCGGGACTTTAACCTGTCACTCACATGAGATCAGCCAATAGCAAACCACAACCATCCAATCAATTCCCCACAGACACAATCAAGCCCCGCCCACATTTGTTCTTGTTCCAGAAGCGTTTCACTCGATATACGACATAGAGGAAAATACCAGCACAACTTCACTTTTAAGCAGACTATTGTTTGAGAGACTCTTCAAATTCACCCCTGCATAATAGAGATTTAGTCTTTGTACAGTACATCAGGCAATCGCTGTTGTATTAAATCCTGCTTTATAAAGAAAGATATTTCTTTATCACTAAATAAATCAATGCATAAATGTAGTAATTAACCAATACAGTTATGAAACCTTCACCATGTGGTTATCTCAACGCAAACCATGTAATGTTGTAAAGTTCAGAAGGTTAGTAGAGCTGAAGAGCATCACAGCAAGCATGAGACGTGCAGGTGGTCATGCTCCACACACACACACACACACACACACGAAACGGTCTGCGGACACTTACCCTGAGTTTGGGCTATGAGTGACACATGAAAGAGTGTGTGAGGAGAGAGGAGGGAAAACAACCAGAATGAGCCACTGCAAGACTGATGGGTAATGAGACATGAATCATAATGACAGCAACACACTCGAACTGCTGCGATGCCGTAACCATAAAGACCCCGATATACTTCAGCATAATCAGAACAAACTGCTGATGTTTAATACTGTAAAGCTGCAACTGTACAAGTAAACGTGACGTCACATGATGAGATCTGAATCTCAGAGCTCATCATCACTATGATAAGATGCTTTCTGAACCGCTTTGTTGTGTTTATTTTGTTATATTTGTAATCCGTTCGTTTGCTAACGAACAAGCACTGAGTATATCGGGCCTCAACACTTCACATTAACATTTCCTGGGAGCGAAATGAAAGCAGTGTGGCTGAGAGTGAACACGGCAGGCCAGGGTGTCGAGTGAAGATGATGAAGCACACACTGAAGCATCAGAGTTTATGCAGTCATTTCTCTAGGTTATACGCCATTTCCCTTCAGAAACTAGTGAACATGAATATTATATATGAATGCTATTTACGTGTCACTCACTTCTTCTGCAGTTTTCTGCTCTTCTCTGCAGGGCCGCCCAGTTTGCCGAGTGTCATGGCGTCCGGTGAGCCGCTCCCTTCAGGCGTTCCTGCCGCTGATCCACACACACACACGCACACACACGCACGCACACGCACGCACACGCACGCACGCGCACGCACGCGCACGCACGCGCACGCACGCACACGCACGCACACGCACGCACACGCACGCACACGCACGCACACACACACACACACACACACACACGTACACACACACACACACACGTACACACACACACACACACACACACACACACACACACACACACACACACACACTGCTGAGTGAGTGAGTGTGATTTCTGACTGATTGTATGTAGTTTCCGTGATTCGATCACAGAACATATTAGACCCGTTTACGCCTGTATATGTGCTGATCACTAACCACGCATGTGAACGCTATTATATATAATGCATGATAATTCTCATTTACATTTATGCATTTGGCAGACGCTTTATTCAAGGTATTCGCATTTTGATCAGTTCTTGGATATTCCAGGATTTCCTTCATATAGTGTCTTCAATGGGGTCCAACGGGCCGAAGGTCCAGATGTGAGTTTCAGTGCAGCTTCAAAGTCTCAACTCGATCCAGCCGAGGAATACGAGTCTCATCTACACAAACCAGCTACATTTATAACTAAATACACATTTATTCCGCCTTTGTCACGCGTGACCTTTCAACGTGATAGTGTAATGCATGAAGTCGTGGATGTGCAAGACGAGCATTTGTGGCTAAAAGTATATAAATGTTTATTTTGTTATAAATGTCGGCTGGTTTGTCAAGATAGTATCAGGAATTTTTTATTCTAAAGTGTACTAATCCATTAAGACTTTTTATGACCTTAAATTTGTCAAAAGTAACTGTGTGTGATGTGTGTGATGCGGGTGATGTGTGTGTCTGTCTGTGTGTCTGTCTGTGTGTCTGTCTGTGTGTCTGTCTGTGTGTCTGTCTGTGTGTCTGTCTGTGTGTCTGTCTGTGTGTCTGTCTGTCTGTGTGTCTGTCTGTGTGTGTGTCTGTCTGTGTGTGTGTCTGTCTGTCTGTGTGTGTCTGTCTGTGTGTGTGTCTGTCTGTGTGTGTGTCTGTCTGTGTGTGTGTCTGTCTGTCT
>CM060633.1:487500-525000 GCA_030578275.1 Meda fulgida | reverse complement strand
GCTCATTTCCCCGAGGAGGATCCCGCAGGAAGAGCTCCAGTAAACTTCCTCTATAGCACACGCATCAACAGCAGGAACACGGCAAACACTCGATTTCTAAAAACACCATTTAGTATGTTTTTTTAAGCCGTTTGGTTTATGAGGACACAGGAGATGTCCTCATAAACCAGGTTTATAAGAACACACACACACACACACACACTCACCAGGGTCATGGCCCCCATGCGGTCGAGCTCTCTGGAGGGCCGGTGACACACACACACACTCACCAGGGTCATGGCCCCCATGCGGTCGAGCTCTCTGGAGGGCCGGTGACACACACACACACACACACACACACACTCACCAGGGTCATGGCCCCCATGCGGTCGAGCTCTCTGGAGGGCCGGTGACACACACACACACTCACCAGGGTCATGGCCCCCATGCGGTCGAGCTCTCTGGAGGGCCGGTGACACACACACACACACACACACTCACCAGGGTCATGGCCCCCATGCGGTCGAGCTCTCGGCGGGGTGTGTTGTGTCCTGATCCGGGCGGAGAGTCGCTGAGGAAGGACCGGAAGCGGCCCAGATCCTCTCCACTGCCCACTCGACTCTCGATCTGCTCGGCTCTCAGCGTTGTGTTCTCCTTCTCCTCCTGGATCATCCTGTCAGCACACACACACACACACACACACACACACACACACACACACACACAGGGTTAGAGCGCAACACTGCACACAACAGGGAAATGAATACAATTTACCAAGACCAAAGAAACCATTTAATCCAGGCATGTCAATTTGTACTTAAAGGTGACACATTATGCCCCTTTTCACAAGATGTAATATATATCTATGGTGTCCTCAGAATGTGTAAAAGTGCAGATTAAGGGGCCGGTAATATTATAAACGTGCAGATTAAGGGCCGGTAATATTGTTAACATGCATGTTAAGGGCCGCTAATATTATAAACGGGCAGATTAAGGGCTGGTAATATTTTAAACGGGCAGATTTAGGGTCTGCTAATATTGTAAACGTGCAGATTAAGGGCCGGTAATATTATAAACGTGCAGATTACGGGCCGGTAATATTATAAACATTGCAGATTAAGGGCTGGTAATATTATAAACGGGCAGATTAAGGGCTGGTAATATTTTAAACGGGCAGATTTAGGGGCTGCTAATATTATAAACGTGCAGATTAAGGGCCGGTAATATTATAAACATTGCAGATTTAGGGCCTGTAATATTATAAACATTGCAGATTAAGGGCCGCTAATATTGTAAACGTGCAGATTAAGGGCCGCTAATATTATAATCGTGCAGATTTAGGGCCGGTAATATTATAAACATTGCAGATTTAGGGCCTGTAATATTATAAACATTGCAGATTAAGGGCCGCTAATATTGTAAACGTGCAGATTAAGGGCCGCTAATATTATAATCGTGCAGATTAAGGGCCGCTAATATTATAAACATTGCAGATTTAGGGCCTGTAATATTATAAACGTGCAGATTAAGGGCCGGTAATATTGTAAACGTGCAGATTAAGGGCCGCTAATATTATAATCGTGCAGATTAAGGGCCGGTAATATTATAAACGTGCAGATTAAGGGCCGGTAATATTATAAACATTGCAGATTAAGGGCTGGTAATATTATAAACGGGCAGATTAAGGGCTGGTAATATTTTAAACGGGCAGATTTAGGGGCTGCTAATATTATAAACGGGCAGATTAAGGGCCGGTAATATTATAAACGGGCAGATTTAGGGCCGGTAATATTATAAACATTGCAGATTTAGGGCCTGTAATATTATAAACATTGCAGATTAAGGGCTGGTAATATTGTAAACGTGCAGATTAAGGGCCGGTAATATTATAAACATTGCAGATTAAGGGCCTCTAATATTATAAACGGGCAGATTTAGGGCCGGTAATATTATAAACATTGCAGATTTAGGGCCTGTAATATTATAAACATTGCAGATTAAGGGCTGGTAATATTATAAACGGGCAGATTAAGGGCCGGTAATATTGTAAACGTGCAGATTAAGGGCCGGTAATATTATAAACATTGCAGATTAAGGGCCTCTAATATTATAAACATGCAGATTAAGGGCCGGTAATATTATAAACGTGCAGATTAAGGGCCGGTAATATTATAAACGTGCAGATTAAGGGCCGCTAATATAATAAACGTGCAGATTAAGGGCCGGTAATATTATAAACGTGCAGATTAAGGGCCGGTAATATTATAAACATTGCAGATTAAGGGCCGCTAATATTGTAAACGTGCAGATTAAGAGGCGCTAATATTGTAAACGTGCAGATTAAGGGCGGCTAAAATTATAAACGTGCAGATTAAAGGCCGGTAATATTGTGAACGTGCAGATTAAGGGCCGCTAATATAATAAATGTGCAGATTAAGGGCCGGTAATATTATAAACGTGCAGATTAAGAGCCGCTAATATTGTAAACGTGCAGATTAAGGGCGGCTAAAATTATAAACGTGCAGATTAAAGGCCGGTAATATTATAAACGTGCAGATTAAGGGCCGCTAATATTATAAACGTGCAGATTAAGGGCCGCTAATATAATAAATGTGCAGATTAAGGGCCGCTAATATAATAAATGTGCAGATTAAGGGCCGGTATTTTTGACATGTTTGCAAAAAAAGGCTTATCAAAACAAAGTTACTGGGTTTCACTTTTCACGTTCTCTGGGTCGGTAAACACCGGATTATAGCACTCGCGGAGAAAGTCAGATTTTCATGATATGTCCTTTAACATTTCTGTGTTATAAATACCAGTCTCTTACTCGGCATGTCTGACTCTACATCTACACAGTGTCCACAGATGACAGTATACCGGTAGTAGAGCTGCGCATGTAGCGTTTTAGCATGGATATTGCGATGTGTGATGTCATGTATAGGGATCGCAGTGGATTCGTACAGGTCAGCTGGTGCCCAGTTCAGAACGCATGCGATTCTCAGATTATTTGCAAAGTTTAGCCATCGTAGAGTGAAAGTTGATCATTTGCATGAGTTAAGTCGAGTCAGACAAGAAGACTCGCGCACTGTATCTCGTTGTTGATGGCGCGTTAGCATGAGTGCTGTGTACCGTATCTCGCTGTTGATGCCGTATTAGCATGAGTGCTGTATACCGTATCTCGTTGTTGATGGCGCGTTAGCATGAGTGCTGTGTACCGTATCTCGTTGTTGATGGCGCGTTAGCATGAGTGCTGTGTACCGTATCTCATTGTTGATGGCGCGTTAGCATGAGTGCTGTGTACCGTATCTCGTTGTTGATGGCGCGTTAGCATGAGTGCTGTGTACCGTATCTCGTCGTTGATGGCGCGTTAGCATGAGTGCTGTGTACCGTATCTCGTCGTTGATGGCGCGTTAGCATGAGTGCTGTGTACCGTATCTCGTCGTTGATGGCGCGTTAGCATCAGTGCCGTGTACCGTATCTCGTTGTTGATGGCGCGTTAGCATGAGTGCTGTGCACCGTATCTCGTTGTTGATGGCGCGTTAGCATGACTGCTGTCTACCGTATCTCGTTGTTGATGGCGCGTTAGCATGAGTGCTGTGTACCGTATCTCATTGTTGATGGCGCGTTAGCATGAGTGCTGTGTACCGTATCTCATTGTTGATGGCGCGTTAGCATGAGTGCTGTGTACCGTATCTCGTCGTTGATGGCGCGTTAGCATGAGTGCTGTGTACCGTATCTCGTCGTTGATGGCGCGTTAGCATGAGTGCTGTGTACCGTATCTCGTCGTTGATGGCGCGTTAGCATCAGTGCCGTGTACCGTATCTCGTTGTTGATGGCGCGTTAGCATGAGTGCTGTGCACCGTATCTCGTTGTTGATGGCGCGTTAGCATGACTGCTGTCTACCGTATCTCGTTGTTGATGGCGCGTTAGCATGAGTGCTGTGTACCGTATCTCATTGTTGATGGCGCGTTAGCATGAGTGCTGTGAACCGTATCTCGTTGTTGATGGCGCGTTAGCATGAGTGCTGTGTACCGTATCTCGTTGTTGATGGCGTGTTAGCATGAATGCTGTACCGTATCTCGTTGTTGATGGCGTCGAGCTGCTCCTGCAGCATCAGGGCGAGGGTTTGAGCGTCTGCCTGTCCAGCAGGAGACAGAAGATCCATCGAGCTGAAGACCGTCTCTCTATCGTCCTCAGCGTCTGACATGTCCATATCGCTCTCGAACGCGTGAGCCACGTTAGCCAGAACATTAGCCTGTTGCAGGCGATCCCACTCCTGCTCGTCCAGCGTCTGCACCTGACAACAACCACAGCAGAAATCACACCAAACGCATTGGGACGCAAAATCACTTCAACATCTACCGCAGATAGTCATTGCCGTCTGAATCCAGATTATCCGTTTTTCTCCCACTATCTGTTGGTAAAGTCCCAGATTAATTACTGTTTTTTGACAAGGTTGTGTGTTAATTTAACAGCAGTTCGAACCCACATCTCTGAGTTTACAAGGATCAAAGGACATATAAAATATGACCCCGGAGAGAAGAAAAAACTGAGTTGAGGGTTCCCAAAACAAGGGAGGAACGCAGAAGAACACTTGAAAGGTCTAATAATAAATTTTCATTACATTTATGAGCACTACTGTACAGTCTCTGAACAAATGACGTGTCAGTTTAGCACAGAAAGAATAAAGGCATTACTTTTTCGCCATTGTTCTTTGAATTGTCGGTCTACATAATTGTGTTCTGTGTATTAGAATAATCCACGTGTCGTCGCATTCATGATCAGACCTACAGCTGTATCAGTGTCCTTATGTGCACATTTATTTCATTTGACGAAGACATATGCGCAAACTGGTTCATGTTTAGAGCACTAGAGTATATTAAATATGTACATAACATGCTGCTCCGGTCCGTGTATGAACAATATGATCCGCGTTATAAGTAATCCAGCGCAATGATCGGATAGATCGAGCTCTTTCTCATGAATAAATGCAGTCACTCAGGGTCAGCTGACGTAGAATCGTGCCGCAGCCAATCACACGCTCCGAAGGCTCTCTTCTACCTCATATTCAGCCAATCACACGCTCCGAAGGCTTTCTTCTACCTCACATTCAGCCAATCACACGCTCCGAAGGCTCTCTTCTACCTCAGCCAATCACACACTCCGAAGGCTTTCTTCTACCTCACATTCAGCCAATCACACGCTCCGAAGGCTCTCTTCTACCTCACATTCAGCAAATCACACGCTCCGAAGGCTCTCTTCTACCTCACATTCAGCCAATCACACGCTCCGAAGGCTCTCTTCTACCTCACATTCAGCCAATCACACGCTCCGAAGGCTCTCTTCTACCTCACATTCAGCAAATCACACGCTCCGAAGGCTCTCTTCTACCTCACATTCAGCAAATCACACGCTCCGAAGGCTCTCTTCTACCTCACATTCAGCCAATCACACGCTCCGAAGGCTCTCTTCTACCTCACATTAAGCAAATCACACGCTCCGAAGGCTCTCTTCTACCTCACATTCAGCCAATCACACGCTCCGAAGGCTCTCTTCTACCTCACATTCAGCCAATCACACACTCGAAGGCTTTATTCTACCTCACATTCAGCACATCACACGCTACGAAGGCTCTTTTCTACCTCACATTCAGCCAATCACACGCTCCGAAGGCTCTCTTCTACCTCACATTCAGCAAATCACACGCTCCGAAGGCTCTCTTCTACCTCACATTCAGCCAATCACACGCTCCGAAGGCTCTCTTCTACCTCACATTCAGCCAATCACACGCTCCGAAGGCTCTCTTCTACCTCACATTCAGCAAATCACACGCTCCGAAGGCTCTCTTCTACCTCACATTCAGCAAATCACACGCTCCGAAGGCTCTCTTCTACCTCACATTCAGCAAATCAGACGCTCCGAAGGCTCTCTTCTACCTCACATTCAGCCAATCACACGCTCCGAAGGCTCTCTTCTACCTCACATTCAGCAAATCACACGCTCCGAAGGCTCTCTTCTACCTCACATTCAGCCAATCACACGCTCCGAAGGCTCTCTTCTACCTCACATTCAGCAAATCACACGCTCCGAAGGCTCTCTTCTACCTCACATTCAGCAAATCACACGCTCCGAAGGCTCTCTTCTACCTCACATTCAGCCAATCACACGCTCCGAAGGCTCTCTTCTACCTCACATTCAGCAAATCACACGCTCCGAAGGCTCTCTTTTACCTCACATTCAGCAAATCACACGCTCCGAAGGCTCTCTTCTACCTCACATTCAGCCAATCACACACTCGAAGGCTTTATTCTACCTCATATTCAGCAAAGCACACGCTCCGAAGGCTCTCTTCTACCTCACATTCAGCCAATCACACACTCGAATGCTTTATTCTACCTCACATTCAGCAAATCACACGCTCCGAAGGCTCTCTTCTACCTCACATTCAGCCAATCACACACTCCGAAGGCTCTCTTCTACCTCACATTCAGCCAATCACACACTCGAAGGCTTTATTCTACCTCACATTCAGGCAATCACACGCTCCGAAGGCTTTCTTCTACCTCACATTCCCTGACGATGTCTTGACTTTGCTTTTTAACCCAGAAGAACGAAATTGCTGGGAAAAATGCAAAAATAACAAACTTCCACTTATTGATAAAATGAGCTTTTAGTGTTTTGAGTGATGTGCAGCCTGTACATATCTGTTCACATCTCAAAACATGTGTTTTGGGGTTTCATGACCCTTTAATCACAAGGTTAGGGCTCATGTTCACTAAGGGAGGGAGGGCGTTCTCACATTTAGCTCCTAAACTCTGGAATAGCCTTCCTGATATTGTTCGAGACTCAGACTTGCTGTCCCAGTTTAAAACTAGATTAAAGACGCATCTCTTTAACCAAGCATTCACTTAAAGCTTACCTCTTATACTACTGCTGAATCAGTTCGAATGCATTAATATTATGAACATCAGCTATGCTAATTATTTCCCATCTGCCTTTCTGCTGTTATCTCGGGACGCTAGTCCCGAGGTAAATCGCGTTCGTCAGCTCCAGTTTGTATCCAGCCTCTCACGGAGACTTCAGATGCCCCAACACCTGCGAAGAGACGACTCGACGCCTGCGAAGAGACGACTCGACGCCTGTGAAGAGACGACTCGACGCCTGTGAAGAGACGACTCGACGCCTGTGAAGAGACGACTCGACGCCTGTGAAGAGACGACTCGACGCCTGTGAAGAGACGACTCGACGCCTGTGAAGAGACGACTCGACGCCTGTGAAGAGACGACCCGACGCCTGTGAAGAGACGACCCGACGCCTGTGAAGAGACGACCCGACGCCTGTGAAGAGACGACTCGACGCCTGTGAAGAGACGACTCGACGCCTGTGAAGAGACGACTCGACGCCTGTGAAGAGACGACTCGACGCCTGTGAAGAGACGACTCGACGCCTGTGAAGAGACGACTCGACGCCTGTGAAGAGACGACCTGACGCCTGTGAAGAGACGACTCGACGCCTGTGAAGAGACGACTCGACGCCTGTGAAGAGACGACTCGACGCCTGTGAAGAGACGACTCGACGCCTGTGAAGAGACGACTCGACGCCGGCGATATGTTATGCCCTAAATTAATACATGATTAACTTACTGTATTTTTCAATGTACATTTCAGAAATGCACTTTCTGTAAAGCTGCTTTGAGACAATGTGTATTGTGAAAAGCGCTATACAAATAAAATTGAATTGAATTGAATGTTGTAGAGGAGACAGGATCTGTCGGGACTTCACCTTGGAGGGCTCGTCCCTCAGCGCACACGCTCGGCCCTTCTGGGGTCGTCTGAGCACCAGGGCGCCACTATAGTGACTGTCCATCACTGACGACACCGACACCGGGAACCTGAAGTCCGGCGTGCCGCTCACCTGAGAACGCCTGCGGGGAGAACAGCACCGTCACAACAGAGCAAACACACGAACACTGGGGAACCCAAGACATCAGAGTGAGCAAACACACGAACACTGGGGATCACAAGACATCAGAGAGAGCAAACACACGAACACTGGAGAACACAAGACATCAGAGAGAGCAAACACACGAACACTGGCGATGACAAGACATCAGAGAGAGCAAACACACGAACACTGCAGAACACAAGACATCAGAGAGAGCAAACACACGAACACTGGAAAACACAAGACATCAGAGAGAGCAAACACACGAACACTGGGGATCACAAGACATCAGAGAGAGCAAACACACTAACACTGGAGAACACAAGACATCAGAGAGAGCAAACACACGAACACTGGGGATCACAAGACATCAGAGAGAGCAAATACACGAACACTGGGGAGCACAAGACATCAGAGAGAGCAAACACACGAACACTGGGGAATACAAGACATCAGAGAGCAAACACACAAACACTGGGAAACACAAGACATGAGAGAGTAAACACACGAACACTGGAGAACACAAGACATCAGAGAGAGCAAACACAAGACATCAGAGAGCAAACACACAAACCCTGGAAAACAAAAGACATCAGAGAGCAAACACACGAACACTGGGAAACAAGACATCAGAGTGAGCAAACACACGAACACTGGAGAACACAAGACATCAAAGACAGCAAACACACGAACACTGGAAAACAAAAGACATCAGAGAGCAAACACACGAACACTGGGGAGCACAAGACATCAGAGAGAGCAAACACACGAACACTGGAGAACACAAGACATCAGAGAGCAAACACACAAACACTGGGAAACACAAGACATCAAAGAGAGCAAACACACGAACACAAGACATCAGAGAGAGCAAACACACGAACACTGGAGAACACAAGACATCAGAGAGAGCAAACACACGAACACTGGGGATCACAAGACATCAGAGAGAGCAAACACACGAACACTGGAGAACACAAGACATCAGAGAGAGCAAACACACGAACACTGGGGATCACAAGACATCAGAGAGCAAACACACAAACACTGGGAAACAAGACATCAGAGAGCAAACACAAGACATCAGAGAGAGCAAACACAAGACATCAGAGAGAGCAAACAAGACATCAGAGAGCAAACACACAAACACAAAAGACATCAGAAAGCAAACACACGAACACTGGGAAACAAGACATCAGAGAGCAAACACACGAACACTGGGAAACACAAGACATCAGAGAGCAAACACACAAACACTGGGAAACAAGACATCATAGAGCAAACACAAGACATCAGAGAGAGCAAACAAGACATCAGAGAGCAAACACACAAACACAAAAGACATCAGAAAGCAAACACACGAACACTGGGAAACAAGACATCAGAGAGCAAACACACAAACACAAGACATCAGAGAGCAAACACACAAACACAAAAGACATCAGAAAGCAAACACACGAACACTGGGAAACAAGACATCAGAGTGCAAACACACAAACACAAAAGACATCAGAAAGCAAACACACGAACACTGGGAAACAAGACATCAGAGAGCAAACACACAAACACTGGGAAACAAGACATCAGAGATTAAACACACAAACACTGGGAAACAAGACATCAGAGAGCAAACACACAAACACTGGGAAACAAGACATCAGAGAGCAAACACACAAACACTGGGAAACACAAGACATCAGAGTGCAAACACACAAACACTGGGAAACACAAGACATCAGAGAGCAAACACACAAACACTGGTTCCCATTAGAGGTTCTGGAGTTACCCATGATGCAGCAGAGAGTTGCTCCGGCTCCGCCCCCTCTCGTGCTCCGCCCTCATGGTCTCGATCTGGATGAGCAGCTGCTCCTGAGGTCACAGGTCAACACGCGTGAGTGAGTGAGAGACACTTAGCTATCGATTATTTTAGTAATCGAGTATTCTACCGATTATTCCATCGATTAATCAAGTAATCTGATTAAAAAAAGTGGTAACCAAAATAGATCCAAGTGAACAACAGCCTTTAAAATGACTTAAAATACAAATATATAACAAGGAATAATAATTGCTTCATATAAAGTATCAAAGTAAGGTATCATATGGGTTTTATTGAACAACACTGTTAAAATACACCATGTAAAATAAATGATATTTATATCATGACGTGACGCTAAGTTTTTGTCCAAATGGTTTAATAAAATTTAATAGGGTTCAAATTTCAAAATAAAATGGCAAATTACTTGCATACATTCTCTGTTTTGAGGACCAAGTCTAAAATGTCTAGTTTTGCTGCGTAACACGAAAATGAACCTCATTGGTTCTTGCTGAAGCTCAAAAGTGCTGCGTAACACAAGAATGGTTCTCATTGGTTCTTGAAGAAGCTCAAACTTGCTGTGTAACAAGAATGGACCTCATTGGTTCTTGATGAAGCTCAAACGTGCTGCGTAACAAGAATGGACCTCATTGGTTCTTGATGAAGCTCAAAAGTGCTGTGTAACACAAGAATGGTCCTCATTGGTTCTTGATGAAGCTCAAAAGTGCTACATAACACAAGAAAGGACCTCATTGGTTCTTGATGAAGCTCAAATGTGCTGTGTATCACAAGAATGGACCTCATTGGTTCTTGATGAAGCTCAAATGTGCTGTGTAACACAAGAATGGACCTCATTGGTTCTTGATGAAGCTCAAATGTGCTGTGTAACACAAGAATGGACCTCATTGGTTCTTGATGAAGCTCAAATGTGCTGTGTAACAAGAATGGACCTCATTGGTTCTTGATGAAGCTCAAACTTGCTGTGTAACAAGAATGGACCTCATTGGTTCTTGATGAAGCTCAAACTTGCTGTGTAACAAGAATGGACCTCATTGGTTCTTGATGAAGCTCAAACGTGCTGCGTAACAAGAATGGACCTCATTGGTTCTTGATGAAGCTCAAAAGTGCTGTGTAACACAAGAATGGTCCTCATTGGTTCTTGATGAAGCTCAAAAGTGCTACATAACACAAGAAAGGACCTCATTGGTTCTTGATGAAGCTCAAATGTGCTGTGTATCACAAGAATGGACCTCATTGGTTCTTGATGAAGCTCAAATGTGCTGTGTAACACAAGAATGGACCTCATTGGTTCTTGATGAAGCTCAAATGTGCTGTGTAACACAAGAATGGACCTCATTGGTTCTTGATGAAGCTCAAATGTGCTGTGTATCACAAGAATGGACCTCATTGGTTCTTGATGAAGCTCAAATGTGCTGTGTAACACAAGAATGGACCTCATTGGTTCTTGATGAAGCTCAAAAGTGCTACATAACACAAGAAAGGACCTCATTGGTTCTTGATGAAGCTCAAATGTGCTGTGTAACACAAGAATGGACCTCATTGGTTCTTGATGAAGCTCAAATGTGCTGTGTAACACAAGAATGGACCTCATTGGTTCTTGATGAAGCTCAAATGTGCTGTGTAACACAAGAATGGACCTCATTGGTTCTTGATGAAGCTCAAATGTGCTGTGTAACACAAGAATGGACCTCATTGGTTCTTGATGAAGCTCAAATGTGCTGTGTAACACAAGAATGGACCTCATTGGTTCTTGATGAAGCTCAAATGTGCTGTGTAACACAAGAATGGACCTCATTGGTTCTTGATGAAGCTCAAACTTGCTGTGTAACAAGAATGGACCTCATTGGTTCTTGATGAAGCTCAAACTTGCTGTGTAACAAGAATGGACCTCATTGGTTCTTGATGAAGCTCAAACGTGCTGCGTAACAAGAATGGACCTCATTGGTTCTTGATGAAGCTCAAAAGTGCTGTGTAACACAAGAATGGTCCTCATTGGTTCTTGATGAAGCTCAAAAGTGCTACATAACACAAGAAAGGACCTCATTGGTTCTTGATGAAGCTCAAATGTGCTGTGTATCACAAGAATGGACCTCATTGGTTCTTGATGAAGCTCAAATGTGCTGTGTAACACAAGAATGGACCTCATTGGTTCTTGATGAAGCTCAAATGTGCTGTGTAACACAAGAATGGACCTCATTGGTTCTTGATGAAGCTCAAATGTGCTGTGTAACAAGAATGGACCTCATTGGTTCTTGATGAAGCTCAAATGTGCTGTGTATCACAAGAATGGACCTCATTGGTTCTTGATGAAGCTCAAATGTGCTGTGTAACACAAGAATGGACCTCATTGGTTCTTGATGAAGCTCAAAAGTGCTACATAACACAAGAAAGGACCTCATTGGTTCTTGATGAAGCTCAAATGTGCTGTGTAACACAAGAATGGACCTCATTGGTTCTTGATGAAGCTCAAATGTGCTGTGTAACACAAGAATGGACCTCATTGGTTCTTGATGAAGCTCAAATGTGCTGTGTAACACAAGAATGGACCTTATTGGTTCTTGCCAGGTGTTTTTTTTCAGCACTGACAAAAATAAAAACCTCTTCTGCTGAAGTTGTTTATTGTAATGCTTGATTTTCAGTCACAATTTCTTCAACAAACAATAACCTTCGACTCTAGAAGCAACATGGTCAGGTGGTGTAACTGGTTTGTGTCAACTGGCGTAACCCGCATTTTTCATAAAAATATAATAATTATATACAGGAAAATTAATGTGGCATAACATTTAATTATCTAGTGTAATAACATGATTTCTAACAAATTTTACATAATTTGTCAAAGACTTCGAAAACAGGTGTTTTCGTCCTGCAAATATACAATAATATAATGTGCAAAAACACATTAAAATGACATCTAGAGATAACTAATAAAATCGAATTTTTTGTGATATTAAAAATAAATATTTATTTCTATGACTACACTAACATGCCATCTAGGTGGATAAAATATTTAATATTTCTCATTATTTGGCAGTTACACCATTTGACACATTCAAGTACATTCAGTCTTAACTTTTGTAAAAAATGGTGCAAATGTCATTTTAATTACATAAAATCAACATACAGTATGCACATTTTAACACACCTGATGCATGCTTTTAAAACAAGTTTTTACAAGATTTTCAAATTTCTCATCTTGACAACCCTTATTTGTCACGGACCCATAAACTAATATAAACACAACCTATGTACACTGCTGTTCTGATTTCACAATAGCACTATACTATATTATGATCGTAAATGGTTTTATATATTATATCGCATAGCTTTAGTAAACGGTGTAATAATGCGGTTCATGGATTCTCGTCTGCGGAACGAGCCACTAATGGCATTTTACCGGTTACTCGACATGGATTTTTTAAATGGAGTGCTGGACTTGAATGGAGGAACGGTGACAGCGCTAGAGACTGACCTTCTCGTGATGAGCCTCCTCGATCAGCTTCCTCGTGTGTTCCAGATCCCGGATCAGAGCGTTCTGCAGCAGACAGAGCACAAGTGTGTGTGTGAGTGTGTGTGTATGATGGAGTGTGTGTGTGTGTGTGTGTGTACCTTGTCCTCCAGTGCAGTCATGCGCTCCTTCAGGTGCAGCTGGAGTCTCTCGTTGGACTCAGACAGCAGTTTGTCCACCGTCTCCGACAGGCGTTTGTTGTGCTCCTCGTTCATCTTCTCTCGCTGACGCGCCTTAGAAAGATGAGCATCGCAGAATCCAGTTAGTCAGTGCGTTCCGTGTGTATACTGCAGTCCAATGATTGGTCGTGAAGCATTTGGAAAGTATAACACTAGCATACTAGCGGGTGAAACTGCATGAGGGTGTGTGTGTGTGTGTGTGTGAGAGTGGGGTGTGATACCGGCGGATGAAACTGCATGAGAGTGTGTCTGTGTGTGTGAGAGAGTGAGTGTGGTGTGATACCGGCGGGTGAAACTGCATATTGTCAAACACGTTTCTCACAGCGCATCTCCTGATCTGAAGCTGACTGCTAATGTGTTTCGCTTCAATCAGGAAACTTTATGCAAGTTCATACTCTTGTTTGATGGTTATGTGTATGTGTGTGTGTTTGTGTGTACAATGATGAACACACCCTGAGCAGCTCCTGGGTGTGTGAGTGTGTGTGTGTGTGTGTGTGTGCACTGATGAACACACACCCTGAGCAAATCCTGGGTGTGTGAGTGTGTGTGTGTGTGTTTGTGTGTACAATGATGAACACACCCTGAGCAGCTCCTGGGTGTGTGAGTGTGTGTGTGTGTGTGTGTGTGTACACACTGATGAACACATACCCTGATCAGCTCCTGGGTGTGTGTGTGTGTGTGTGTGTGTACATACACTGATGAACACACACCCTGAGCAGCTCCTGGGTGTGTGAGTGTGTGTGTGTGTGTGTGTGTGTGTGTGTGTGTACACTGATGAACACATACCCTGATCAGCTCCTGGGTGTGTGTGTGTGTGTGTGTGTAGACACACTGATGAACACACACCCTGAGCAGCTCCTGAGTGTGTGTGTGTGTGTGTGTGTGTGCACTGATGAACACACACCCTGAGCAGCTCCTGGGTGTGCGAGTGTGTGTGTGTGTGTGTGTACAATGATGAACACACCCTGAGCAGCTCCTGGGTGTGTGTGTGTGTGTGTACACACACTGATGAACACACACCCTGAGCAGCTCCTGGGTGTGTGAGTGTGTGTGTGTGTGTGTGTGTTTGTGTGTACAATGATGAACACACCCTGAGCAGCTCCTGGGTGTGTGAGTGTGTGTGTGTGTGTGTACATACACTGATGAACACACACCCTGAGCAGCTCCTGGGTGTGTGAGTGTGTGTGTGTGAGGGTGTTTGTGTGTGTGTGTGTGTGAGTTTACACTGATGAACACATACCCTGATCAGCTCCTGGGTGTGTGTGTGTGTGTGTGTGTGTGTACATACACTGATGAACACACACCCTGAGCAGCTCCTGGGTGTGTGAGTGTGAGTGTGAGTGTGTGTGTGTGTGTGTGTGTGTGTGTGTGTACACTGATGAACACATACCCTGATCAGCTCCTGGGTGTGTGTGTGTGTGTGTGTGTGTGTGCGTGTGTGTGTGTGTACACACACTGATGAACACACACCCTGAGCAGCTCCTGAGTGTGTGTGTGTGTGTGTGCACTGATGAACACACACCCTGAGCAGCTCCTGGGTGTGTGAGTGTGTGTGTGTGTGTGTGTGTGTGTGTGTACATACACTGATGAACACACACCCTAAGCAGCTCCTGGGTGTGTGAGTGTGTGTGTGTGTACACTGATGAACACATACCCTGATCAGCTCCTGGGTGTGTGTGTGTGTGTGTGTGTGTGTGTGTACACACACTGATGAACACACACCCTGAGCAGCTCCTGGGTGTGTGAGTGTGTGTGTGTGTGTGTGTGTGTGCACTGATGAACACACACCCTGAGCAGCTCCTGGGTGTGTAAGTGTGTGTGTGTGTGCACTGATGAACACACACCCTGAGCAGCTCCTGGGTGTGCGAGTGTGTGTGTGTATGTGTGTGTGTGTACACTGATGAACACACACCCTGAGCAGCTCCTGGGTGTGTGAGTGTGTGTGTGTGTGCACTGATGAACACACACCCTGAGCAGCTCCTGGGTGTGCGAGTGTGTGTGCGAGTGTGTGTGTGTACACTGATGAACACACACCCTGAGCAGCTCCTGGTTCTTCTCCTCCAGCTGAGCCTCCATCTGTCTGAGACGCTCCTCCACGTTACCATGACGCTCCTCCGCCTGCGACACACACACACATGAGAAAACTACAGCAGCAAACACAGCAGATTCCTCAGGCTGAGACGGAGTTAGTGAAGAGCTGATGTGTGTATGGAGGATCTGGATCCAGGCGTCAGTGTTCTGTGTTCGGCTCACGGGTGACATGATGAACCGGGTCAAAGTGGCCGACTGGGGTTACAGTGGACTCTTCCCCAACTAATACACACACACACACACACACACACACACACACACACACACACACACACACACACACACCATAGAGAGCGCCACGACTCTCTGGGCCAGCTCTGCCTCCACCTCGGGCAGCGTCTCTGCTTTACGAAGAGTTTGTTGAAGCTTCTGCTCCGCCAGTTCCAGTCTCTCCTGCAGCTGCCGGCTCTTCTCCTCCACCTGCGCACACACACACACACACACACACACACACAGAGAGATCATCAGACACACGCACATCACCGGCACGCAATCTTTACTGCTTACAGCACAAACCACTCTTCAATTCAACTTTTCACTTAAATTGGTGATAATATGTGACCCTGGACCACAAAAACAGTCACATGGGAGATTTATGCATAATCTGAAAGCTGAATAAATAAGCTTTCCATTGATGTATGGTTTGTTAGGATAGGACAAAATTTGGCCGAGATACAACATGAAAATATTTTTTTTATACATTTATGGTAGGAAATTTACAAAATATCCTAATTATTTTTGCATAAAAGACATATCGATAATTTTGACCCATACAATGAGGCCTCAGAAGTTTAAAGCCACTGTGTGTTCTAGAGCAGGGTTTGGGGAGGAAACAAACAAACATGTAAAAATGATCAAACAATAAAAATAAGATGAAAGTAACAAAGTAAATTGTATTAATAAAAAAAAAAAATTAAAATAATACGAAATCTTGAATTAAATAAATATTTACATTTGATTAAAATAAAACAATTATAATAAATAGAATTTGACTTAAATAATAAAATTGATCAAATCTAAAGTAAATAAATAAATGAATACACCTTGATTTAAATAAATACATTTGATTGAAATAAAAAAAACGGATGCTGGGAAGAGTGAGTGAGGCGCTGGGAAAAGGGAGGCAGGCGCTGGGAAGAGTGAGTGAGGCGCTGGGAAGAGTGAGTGAGGCGCTGGGAAGAGTGAGTGAGGCGCTGGGAAGAGTGAGTGAGTGAGGCACTGGGAAGAGAGAGTGACTGAGGCGCTGGGAAGAGAGAGTGAGGGATGCTGGGAAGAGTGAGTGAGGCGCTGGGAAGAGTGAGTGAGTGAGGCGCTGGGAAGAGTGAGTGAGGCGCTGGGACGAGTGAGTGAGTGAGGCACTGGGAAGAGTGAGTGACTGAGGCGCTGGGAAGAGAGAGTGAGGGATGCTGGGAAGAGTGAGTGAGGCGCTGGGAAGAGTGAGTGAGACAGGCGTTGGGAAAAGGGAGGCAGGCGCTGGGAAGAGTGATTGAGGCGCTGGGAAGAGTGAGCGAGTGAGGCGCTGGGAAGAGAGAGTGAGGGATGCTGGGAAGAGTGAGTGAGTGAGGCGCTGGGAAGAGTGAGTGAGGCGCTGGGAAGAGAGAGTGAGGGATGCTGGGAAGAGTGAGTGAGGCGCTGGGAAGAGTGAGACAGGCGCTGGGAAGAGTGAGACAGGCGCTGGGAAAAGGGAGGCAGGCGCTGGGAAGAGTGAGTGAGGCGCTGGGAAGAGTGAGTGAGGCGCTGGGAAGAGTGAGTGAGTGAGGCACTGGGAAGAGAGAGTGAGGGATGCTGGGAAGAGTGAGTGAGGCGCTGGGAAGAGTGAGTGAGTGAGGCGCTGGGAAGAGAGAGTGAGGGATGCTGGGAAGAGTGAGTGAGTGAGGCGCTGGGAAGAGTGAATGAGTGAGGCGCTGGGAAGAGAGAGTGAGGGATGCTGGGAAGAGTGAGTGAGTGAGGCGCTGGGAAGAGTGAGTGAGTGAGGCACTGGGAAGAGAGAGTGAGGGACGCTGGGAAGAGTGAGTGAGGCGCTGGGAAGAGTGAGTGATTGAGGCGCTGGGAAGAGTGAGTGAGGCGCTGGGAAGAGTGAGTGAGGCGCTAGGAAGAGTGAGTGAGGCGCTGGGAAGAGTGAGTGAGTGAGGCGCTGGGAAGAGTGAGTGATTGAGGCGCTGGGAAGAGTGAGTGAGGCGCTGGGAAGAGTGAGTGAGTGAGGCGCTGGGAAGAGTGAGTGATTGAGGCGCTGGGAAGAGTGAGTGAGGCGCTGGGAAGAGTGAGTGAGTGAGGCGCTGGGAAGAGTGAGTGAGTGAGGCGCTGGGAAGAGTGAGTGAGTGAGGCGCTAGGAAGAGTGAGTGGGCTACACACACCTGGCAGAACAGCGAGTGCTTGTTGGCGATCTCGTTCTCCAGCTTGTCGTTGAGGTCGTGCACAGACGTGGCTTCCCTCTGAGCCGCCAGGTAGCGCTTCTCCAGCGTAGTGATCCTCTCCTCCATGTCCTCCTTCTGGGCCACAGACTGAGGGAAACAGCAACAGCGCATGGTCACTAATGGCTACTGGAACCTGGGGCCTATGTGACCAGACCGAATCAAAACGCAGATTTCCGTGCCACTTAAAGGACATATCATGAAAATCTGTCTTTCTCCGTGTGTAAGTGCTATAACCCGGTGCTTCTACCAACCCAGAGAACATGAAAAGTGAAACTGTTCGGAGCGGTTGAGCACTCATTTGCATTTAAAGGGACACACACAAAAACTGCGTGTTTATGCACACACTCCTGCAGATCAGGGATCAGTCGTACCTCGCGTATGTCTTTCTGCAGTCGGTCACACAAACACACACACACACGCACACGTCGTACCTCGAGTATGTCTCTCTGCAGTCGGTCACACACACACACACGTCGTACCTCGCTAGGGATGGGTATCGTTAAGGTTTTAACGGTTTTACTACTCTAACCGATACTGCTAATCGATCCGGTACTTTAACGGTATTCTTATCAGTTATTTTTGTTATATTAAAAAAAAAGGGGGAAAACATATTTAGAACATAATTAATATTGCTTTATATTTTGAAATGTAAAATAAATATTAATAGCAAAATAAAAAGCAATGCTTTAACAAAACAAATGAAACATGCATGTTATGCAGAAGGGTGCAGGCTTTTGTGTTTTATCTACAGAAGGCATAGGACACCAAAATCAAACACATGGTCAAAGAAAAAATGTGTACAATGAGACGAATTTACAAATTATATACCCAGTGCTTTAATCTCAGTAATGTCTACTGGCATTACTGTGCAGGTGAGTAATATGGGCTAAAAAGACATCTAATAAAAAAATCAAATGTAAAATAACACTGCATAGTTTATCATAGCTTGATTAAAGCTTATAAAAGGCAAAATTATTCATTCAAGAGCTGCGACTGATTTTCTCTGTGCCTGTTGTTGTTTGATTCACATTAATGGAGCAATCGCCAGCAGGTTTATTAGACTGCTGCCTCTTTAAGACCATATGCAGATCTAATCATTATTGCACATCATATTGTCTCCCAACTATTTACGCCCATTTAAGACATACACTGTTTTTAAGTGAATAAACTGTTTAAGTGAATCTCCAAGACGGTCATTTTGACACATTTTTGTGTATATTTGATCGTTTAGACGCGCACACGCACACTACCTCAAATATCTTATTTTCTATAATCATTGGAAGCCAAAATCGAAATCTAAAATAAAATTAGTTTAATATCAAAGAGCTAAAGTGTAACCGGTTTAGTCCTGTCCTCATCGTCACTTATTAAGCAGGGCTGGTGTGTTGTGCGTGCCGTGGCTCCGCGCGAAAGATGCATCACAGAAACTTATCACAGACAAATGGTTCAATATTATTGTATATATATAGAAGTGGCTGGCGAGATTAAATTAGCAAGATACTGTCTTTATAGCAATAATAAATAGCCTGTGTACTTTCTTAATTTCTCCAGTACCGACAGCAGAACCGATAACGTCGGAGCTTATCGATCCAGCGGTCTTTCAAAATTCAGCACCGGGGCCGTTTAATACCGGGTTTCGGTACCCATCCCTACGCGTATGTCTCTCTGCAGTCGGTCACAAACACACACACACACACGTCGTACCTCGCGTATGTCTCTCTGCAGCCGGCTGTTGAGGTCCTCAGACTTGATCAGGTCTCTGCGGGCCGTGTCCAGGTCCTCCTCCAGCTCACACACTCGAGCGCTCAGAGTCGACACACACTCCTTCATGTGCAGGAGCTCTTTACTCTGTGTGTCCATCACCTCCTGCAGCTCCCCGTTCTTCCCACAATCCTCCTCGGTGTACAGAGACACGTCTGACAGGCGCTGCTGTAAACACACACACACACACACACACACACACACATACACATACACTGCTGCTTCAGGAAGACTTCAGGAAACTTCAACAAACACTTGTCACTTATTCTTTTGTTTTCCACAATCTCTGCCAGTGACATTCTCAGATTCTCAATAACAAACTTAATAGCAAAGAAAAAACTCAAAAACAAACTTTCTGTAGTATTTCTTGTTTAAGTATTCCTCAACGGACAGATCATTTTTCTAAAAAGCGTAAAAGCTTTGTGTTAATCTGAAGAAAGAAAGCCATATGCATCTGGGTAATGCGAGTAATCACTTGAGAATGCCTTTAATTGAGGCCTTAAATCAATTATTCATCAGAAATGATTATGGATTTTAATTCGTGACACTATCAGGAAAGAGCAAAGCTGTAACTGGGCTGATTACTGATGGCACACTAACACGGTTATTGAACCAAATAATAACACTACTGTCTGATGGCCGGCACACGTTTATTACCGCGAAGCTGCTTTGAAACTGTGTAAAGTGATATAGAAATAAAGCAGACTTTAATTACTGGCACAGTCTAAAGTATATTAGACAAATTGTGGTTATGGAAAAAAAAGCCATTTCCAACCACGAACGAATTTGGAAATTAGTTCAATTTTATTATCATGATTTGGATTATGGGTTAAAGCTGCATTATTTGTCAGTGTTGGACAGAGCCAGACCAGATCCACAGACAAGAGCGTTTGAGCTTCTGGATGAGGGTTGATCCGCTTTTTATGCAAATAAAAGCCTAAATCAAATCTATTGATCATATAAAGTGATTGTGTCTCTTCAGAAGACCTGGATAAAATGGCAAAGGACTTTTACGATCTCGTTTTGAAGCGTGGACGGACAGAAATATTTACCTTGCCATTAGTGTTTGGAGCGTCATCATGGTTGAGTTCTGCAGACCCGTCCACGAACAGCTTCCTCTGACTGCTCTGCTCCTTCACAAACGCCAGCTACAGCACAGCCACGATGAAGGTCAGCGGATGCACACTATACACAAGCTCGTATGATTCTTTAGGGTCTTCATGTAAAGTTTATAACATACTTTGGTTAAAATTCCTCAATGGTTGTGTAAAAAAACACCCTTTTTACATCCTCAGAGGTGCATGTCTCTTTAAATGATAATGAGCAACTGCACAAGACACAAATTATGCCTTGGTGGACAGTATACAAACGTCTGAGGGGTAAATATGCTAATACGGGACAGTCCGACAGTGGTCGTGGGCGGAGCATGAGCAATATTACATCATATTGCTTAGAAAATCCAAAACGGCCTGATTATTGAGAGTGAATTTGAGGATAAAAAAGAGGAGAGAATAGATTTTTTTTCATTATATGATGGTTGTGTCCACACACTGCAAAGACATTTATATGCAAACACTATATAAAAGTGAATTTTTCATCCGATGAGCCCTTTAACCCAGCCGTGACGATGTAGAACTGAAAGCATGAGTGAGTCTCACCTCTTTATGTGAGGCGGTCAGCTGTTCCTCCAGCAGACTGCATCTCTCCAGAGCCACTCGGAGACGCTCACGCACCTGCAACACACACACACACACACACACACACACACACACACACACACACACACACACACACGCGTGAAGCTCAGCACACATCTGCCACAGAACGGCACCTGAGGGTTCCCGACGCGGTACCTTCTCGTCCAGGGCCTTGTGGTGCTCGAACAGAGACTTGAGGGCCTTGAGCACCTCCACCTCACTGGAGACTCCAGCGGGAGACTGAGCCTGGCGCTTCACTACCGTCATCCTCAGAGAGCGCTCGTGACGAGACACCAGGCACTCCAGATGCTCCAGCAGCAACTGAGAAAACCACACACACACACACACACACACACACACACACACACACACACATATCACATACAACTGCATTCGCACATACATCAAAGCATTTAAACCTTGAATTGAATGTGATGAGAGAGAAATGCTGGGCGTCCAAATAACTGATCATATCAGCCTTAAAATAAACAACCGTTACTGTGTGATGATGAGACTAAAATCAGTTAATGACTGGCTGGTGATATAAAAACCTGAAACAGACTTCTGGATGCAGTGAATGGAAAAAGGAAATGGTGTGGTGCTATGGTAAATCACTGTGATCCACTGAATGATATGTGTGAATGCAAAAAGGCTGATACTCCTAATGGAGGAGGAAAAATGTTATATACAGTGTTTATAACACAGTATATCTAATATATATATATATATATATATATATATATATATATATATATATATATATATATATATATATATATATATATATATATATATGTACACACATATACACACACACAGACATACACACTCAACTCTATTTCCAGAAAAGTTGGAACATTTGGTAAAATGTATTCAAATCAAGAATCAGTGATTTGTTAATTATTTTGAACCTGTATTTAAATGACAAGTGTACAAAGAAAACATGTTTTTACTGACCAACTTAATTGTATTTCGTAAATATGAACAAATTTACATTTTGATGACTGCGACACACAGAGCTGAGACAGAGGCATGTTTCCCACTGTCACATCACCTTTCCTTTTAATTACACTTTTTAATTCTTGAGGATACTAATTGATGCAGTTTTGCAAGTGCAGTTTTTACCCAATCTCTCCTGAGATCAGACTTCTGCTCAGCAGTCCGCGGTCGTCACTGACTCTCCTCTTTTGCGACAGCACAGCTTCCAGTGTCCAGAGCATCTGAGGCGGGCTCGGGCCAGAGGACTCGCCAGCATCACTGATGACGGCTTTCTGCTGCAGCTGGGATTCAAGCTGCATTTCTTCATGACTGTGTTAAGTGAAAACGGTTCTCCTGAGTCCTCCTGAGCACATGTGGCTGTGTTTAACACAGTAGCACGATGGTTTCTCATGCAATGCTGTCTGAGAGGTCAAAGGTCATGCACATTCAAGAGTTTGCCGTCTTGCCCTGCACAGACTGAGATTTCTCTGGATTCCCTGAATCTTTTCACAATATTATATATTGTAGATGGTGAAAGACTAGCCTGACTTCGTCATACTCATATTCTAGTCAGAGTCTGATGCTGCTCCATAGGGCTGTGATTTTGAGGCGTGTCTTAACCGAACCAGGAACAAAAAACCTCTGCACTTAATTGGACAGACCCTACAACCAATCAGAGAAAGCAAACGACAAGGAAGGACGGCAAACACATCTTTACGGTGGACAAAAGCCTTGATTGCAGTTCTCTGTTCGTCTTTTAAAATGAATGCGCTGTCGATTTCTTTTACAACAGATGCGATAGCGGGATCTACACATCTCAGTTCTCCAGCGGTAGCCATCTTTGTTGTAAACCAGTTCAACCCAAGCGCTCTTTGATGCCGTGATGATTACGTAACTGCAGATCATCTGTCCACCATCGTATAAAGCCCGCCCTGGCAATTTGATTGGCCCGACGATTTCTGAACCGATCATAATTACTCCTCAATGGATCGAGTCCAGACAGAACTTCCCGACCAAAAAATGTTGTGGGCGCGGTTCGGGCCGGCATCCAGGCTGGTGAAAGACATCACTTCTTTGCAAACTTGCATTGAGAAATGTGATTTTTGAATTGTTTGATGATACTCTCAAGACATTTGGCACAAAGTGGTGATCCATGAACCATCTTTGCTTGACTGAGAAGCTCTTTTAAATCCAACAATCTATAGGGCTGGATTGAGTCCCGCGGGACCCAACGCAAATCTCGCGGGAGCGGGCGGTTTGAACTTTGCTGCGGGCGGGAATGGGCGGCTAGAAAAAAAACTTCGGGATCAGGAGTTAGCCTATGACGGAATACTTCAATAGCCAAAATCAAAGCACTTGAAGTCTAAAGAAACGTGCGGTAGCCCAAGCGTTTTAGAAGTCCCCGATATAGCCACTATTCATCTTCCTGATCAGTGCGTCAGAATATATGCAGGCCAGGGAAGCAAAACAAACAACCTGTACAAAATTCCCCGCCGTGCCCATGCGCGAGTCGAACTTGTTCAGACTTGCCTGATGAATGCGCAAAAAGTTTCATTTGGCAGTATCCAGCATAGAGTTTTCCTGGCATTGTTTAGTTTCTAAAAGTCTTATTTTCTTTGTGTGGTATTGCTATTCGTTCATAACTACGTAAGTAAAGATATTTAATGTCATTGTAGAT
The DNA here is from genome assembly GCA_030578275.1 of Meda fulgida. Taxonomy (NCBI): domain Eukaryota; kingdom Metazoa; phylum Chordata; class Actinopteri; order Cypriniformes; family Leuciscidae; genus Meda; species Meda fulgida. The sequence continues at coordinate 500,940 of CM060633.1, read as the reverse complement.
GTTTTTTAGAGAGTGTCAGAGCTTGATTCGTTTATTTTACCTCAGAAAAATTATTGTGTCAATATACATACAATCAGGCACAGTGCTCGCGCATATTCGACGAGTCATCCTGTTATATTTGTTAACAATGTTTATTCATTTGGGAAAGGGAGTTGCTTGTCATATGTTGATTAAAATATTTATGTCTTATCGACATATTAGTAATGATACAAAGAGCGCACGGGAGTGCTAGAGCAGCGCACACACTTCTGTAATCTGACAACCTCTTGTTAGCAGCAGCGGTCTGCATTTAGAGCCTGTATATTTCAATAAGCTTGGGTTTGCTTTAACTTAATACAACTTTAACCTCTCCATGTATATGTATACAGGTACTATCTGTGTATATTCTGTCATGTCATATTATCATTTATATTTATCATCTTTATTTTGTTCTCTCACAGAAACCACTTTTATGTGTATATCCACGCAAACCTGTCTACGACTTGCAATTTTATGGCTTAATAAATATTGAGAATGGACAAGTTCCCTCTGGAGTAGCTGCAGTTCTTTCTCACCGAAGAATTAGGCCAGTTGAGTTCCAACCATCCCACTGCTCGCAGAATATCCCACATAATCCCATAATCTCTTTAATAATAGCAATACAAATACGTGTTTTTTCCTGCGGGACGGGAGAAGACACAAAATCAATGCATCTCCATTATTGTGCGGGAAAAAATTATCATAATTTTGCGGGAGCGGAAGGGAGTGGACACACATATTGCGGGAGCGGGCGGGAGTGGACACACATATTGCAGAGCGGGCGGGAGTGGACATATTGCGGAGCGGGTGGGAGTGGACATATTGCGGAGCGGGCGGGAGTGGACACACATATCGCGGGAGCGGGTGGGAGTGGACATATTGGGGAGCGGGCGGGAGTGGACACATATATTGCGGGAGCGGGCGGGAGTGGACACACATTGCGGGAGCGGGCCGGAGTGGAAACACATATAGCGGGAGCGGGCAGGAGTGGACACACATATTGCGGGAGCGGGCGGGAGTGGACACACATATTGTGGGAGCGGGTGGGAGTGGAGACACATATTGCGGGAGCGGGCGGGAGTGGACACACATATAGCGGGAGCGGGCGGGAGTGGACATATTGCGGGTGCGGGCGGGCACACATATAGCGGGAGCGGGCGGGAGTGGACATATTGCGGGAGTGGACACATATTGCGGAGCGGGCGGGAGTGGACACATATTGCGGAGCGGGCGGGAGTGGACACATATTGCGGGAGCGGGCGGGAGTGGACACATTGCGGGAGTGGACACATTGCGGGAGCGGGCGGGAGTGGACACATTGCGGGAGTGGACACATTGCGGGAGCGGGCGGGAGTGGACACATATTGCGGGAGCGGGCGGGAGTGGACACACATTGCGGGAGCGGGCGGGAGTGGACACACATATTGCGGGAGTGGACACATTGCGGGAGCGGGCGGGAGCGGGCGGGAGTGGACACACATATTGCTGGAGTGGACACATATTGCGGGAGCGGGCGGGAGTGGACACATATTGCGTGAGCGGGTGGGAGTGGACACACATATTGCGAGCGGGCGGGAGTGGACATATTGCGGTAGCGGGCGGGAGTGGACACATTGCGGGAGCGGGCGGGAGTGGACACATATTGCGGGAGCGGGCGGGAGTGGACATTGCGGGAGCGGGCGGGAGTGGACACACATTGCAGGAGTGGACACACATATTGCGAGCGGGCGGGAGTGGACATATTGCGGTAACGGACACATATTGTGGGAGCGGGCGGTAGTGGACATATTGCGGGAGCGGGCGGGAGTGGACACATATTGCGGGAGCGGGTGGGAGTGGACACACATATTGCGGAGCGGGCGGGAGTGGACACACATATTTGCGGGAGCGGGCGGGAGTGGACACACATATTTGCGGGAGCGGGCGGGAGTGGACACACATTGCGAGAGCGGGCGGGAGTGGACACACATTGCGAGAGCGGGCGGGAGTGGACACACATATTGCGGAGCGGGCGGGAGTGGACACAAATTGCGGAGCAGGCGGGCGTGGACACAAATTGCGGAGCGGGCGGGAGTGGACACACATATTGCGGGAGCGGGCGGGAGTGGACACACATTGCGGAGCGGGCGGGATTGGACACACTTTGCGGAGCGGGCGGGAGTATACATACAATATATATGTATACAATATACATACAATCAGGCACAGTGCTCGCGCATATTCGACGAGTCATCCTGTTATATTTGTTAACAATGTTTATTCATTTGGGAAAGGGAGTTGCTTGTCATATGTTGATTAAAATATTTATGTCTTATCGACATATTAGTAATGATACAAAGAGCGCACGGGAGTGCTAGAGCAGCGCACACACTTCTGTAATCTGACAACCTCTTGTTAGCAGCAGCGGTCTGCATTTAGAGCCTATATATTTTAATAAGCTTGGGTTTGCTTTAACTTAATACAACTTTAACCTCTCCATGTATATGTATACAGGTACTATCTATGTATATTCTGTCATGTCATATTATCATTTATATTTATCATCTTTATTTTGTTCTCTCACAGAAACCACTTTTATGTGTATATCCATGCAAACCTGTCTACGACTTGCAATTTTATGGCTTAATAAATATTGAGAATGGACAAGTTCCCTCTGGAGTAGCTGCAGTTCTTTCTCACCGAAGAATTAGGCCAGTTGAGTTCCAACCATCCCACTGCGCGCAGAATATCCCACATAATCCCATAATCTCTTTAATAATAGCAATACAAATACGTGTTTTTTCCTGCGGGACGGGAGAAGACACAAAATCAATGCATCTCCATTATTGTGCGGGAAAAAATTATCATAATTTTGCGGGAGCGGAAGGGAGTGGACACACATATTGCGGGAGCGGGCGGGAGTGGACACACATATTGCTGAGCGGGCGGGAGTGGACATATTGCGGAGCGGGCGGGAGTGGACACACATATTGCGGGAGCGGGTGGGAGTGGACATATTGGGGAGCGGGCGGGAGTGGACACACATATTGCGGGAGCGGGCGGGAGTGGACACACATTGCGGGAGCGGGCCGGAGTGGAAACACATATAGCGGGAGCGGGCAGGAGTGGACACACATATTGCGGGAGCGGGCGGGAGTGGACACACATATTGTGGGAGCGGGTGGGAGTGGAGACACATATTGCGGGAGCGGGCGGGAGTGGACACACATATAGCGGGAGCGGGCGGGAGTGGACATATTGCGGGTGCGGGCGGGAGTGGACATATTGCGGAGCGGCCGGGAGTGGACACACATATTGCGAGAGCGGGCGGGAGTGGACACACATATTGCGGGAGCGGGCGGGAGTGGACATGTTGCGGAGCGGGCGGGAGTGGACATATTGCGGGAGCGGGCGGGAGTGTACATATTGCGGGAGCGGACATATTGCGGAGCAGGCGGGAGTGGACACACATATTGCGAGAGCGGGCGGGAGTGGACACACATTGCGGGAGCGGTCGGGAGTGGGCATATTGCGGAGCGGGCGGGAGTGGACACACATATTGCGGAGCGGGCAGGAGTGGACACACATATTGCGGAGCGGACACACATTGCGGAGCGGGCGGGAGTGGACACACATATTGCGGAGCGGGCGGGAGTGGACACATATTGCGGGAGTGGACATATTGCGGAGCGGGCGGGAGTGGACACATTGCGGGGCGGACACATTGCGGGAGTGGGCGGGAGTGGACACATTGCGGAGCGGGCGGGAGTGGACACACATATTGCGGGAGCGGGCGGGAGTGGACACACATATTGCGGAAGCAGATGGGAGTGGACACACATATTGTGGAGCGGCAAGAGTGGACACACATATTGCGGAGCGGGCGGGAGTGGACACACATATTGCGGGAGCGGGCGGGAGTGGACATATTGCGAGAGCGGGCGGGAGTGGACACACATTGCGGAGCGGGCGGGAGTGGACACACATTGCGGAGCGGGCGTGATTGGACACACAAATTGCGAGAGCGGGCGGGAGTGGACACACATTGCGGGAGCGGGCGGGGGTGGACACATTGGGGAGCGGGCGGGAGTGGACACACATTGCGAGAGCGGGCGGGAGTGGACACATTGCGGAGCGGGCGGGAGTGGACACACATTGCGAGAGCGGGCGGGAGTGGACACACATTGCGAGAGCGGGCGGGAGTAGACACACATATTGCGGGAGCGGGCGGGAGTGGACATATTGCGGAGCGGGCGGGAGTGGACACACATATTGCGGGAGCGGGCGGGAGTGGACATATTGCGGAGCGGGCGGGAGTGGACATATTGCGGGAGCGGGCGGGAGTGGACATATTGCGGAGCGGGCGGGAGTGGACACACATATTGCGGGAGCGGGCGGGAGTGGACACACATTGCGGAGCGGGCGGGAGTGGACACACATATTGCGGGAGCGGGCGGGAGTGGACACACATATTGCGGGAGCGGGCGGGAGTCGACATATTGTGGAGCGGGCGGGAGTGGACACATATTGTGGAGCGGGCGGGAGTGGACACACATTGCGGAGCGGGCGGGAGTAGACACACATATTGCGAGAGCGGGCGGGAGTGGACACACATATTGCGGAGCGGGCGGGAGTGGACACAAATTGCGGAGCGGGCGGGCGTGGACACAAATTGCGGAGCGGGCGGGAGTGGACACATATTGCGGGAGCGGGCGGGAGTGGACACACATTGCGGAGCGGGCGGGATTGGACACACTTTGCGGAGCGGGCGGGAGTGGACACATATTGCGGAGCGGGCGGGAGTGGACACATATTGCGGAGCAGGCGGGAGTGGACACATATTGCGGAGCAGGCGGGAGTGGACACACATATTGCGGAGCGGGCGGGAGTGGACACATATTGCGGAGCGGGCGGGAGTGGACACATACTGCGGGAGCGGGCGGGAGTGGACACATTGCGGGAGTGGACACATTGCGGGAGCGGGCGGGAGTGGACACATTGCGGGAGTGGACACATTGCGGGAGCGGGCGGGAGTGGACACATTGCGGGAGCGGACACACATATTGCGGGAGTGGACACATTGCGGGAGCGGGCGGGAGCGGGCGGGAGTGGACACACATATTGCTGGAGTGGACACATATTGCGGGAGCGGGCGGGAGTGGACACATATTGCGTGAGCGGGCGGGAGTGGACACACATATTGCGAGCGGGCGGGAGTGGACATATTGCGGTAGCGGGCGGGAGTGGACACATTGCGGGAGCGGGCGGGAGTGGACACATATTGCGGGAGCGGGCGGGAGTGGACACATTGCGGGAGCGGGCGGGAGTGGACACACATTGCAGGAGTGGAAACACATATTGCGAGCGGGCGGGAGTGGACATATTGCGGTAGCGGACACATATTGTGGGAGCGGGCGGTAGTGGACATATTGCGGGAGCGGGCGGGAGTGGACACATATTGCGGGAGCGGGTGGGAGTGGACACACATTGCGGGAGCGGATATATTGCGGGAGCGGACATATTGCGGGAGCGGACGGGAGTGGACATATTGCGGGAGCGGGCGATAATGGTCAGAAATTCGGCGGACGCGGGCGGTAGCGGGATGAAGAAAACAGTCTCTACAACAATCCCCTCACCTATTACCAGTTCACCATTTCAAAAGAGTTTAACTTGGGTATTATATAATCTTTCCACTTTCCTTTTGCCTCTGTCTCAACTTTTTTGGAGTGTGTTGCAGCCATCAAAATAAAATAAAAATTATATTTACAAAACACTATTACGTTGGTCAGTGAAAACATTGGAAATCTTTTTATTTGTCAGTTAAGAGAATTAAGAGAGTTAAGAGAATTAAATCACATTTTGTGGTTTTTATTGCATTTTACAAAATGTCCCAACTTTTCTGGAAATGGGGTTTGTACATAAATATTTTTTTGTATGTAACTTCTATTAACTTGTAAAGGTTGAGAACTCACGCGCGTGTTGTTTCTCTCTGCCTTGAGCTCGGCGATCTCCTCCTCTCGCTCCAGAAGCTGCTCGCGACACATATTCACTTCCTTTGTAAGAGCAGCAAATTCCTTCAGCGCCATGAAACACAAAACAACATTAAACGGACTGATCATGATCCTGCTTCAAGTTCCATTCTGCAAGATGGTACAGTAGACACTAAAATCATCCAGCAGGTTACCAAAGGAATATTGCTATAGGTCCATATTTCACTGTATTGAAGTTAGTCTGAAGCACTTAATATTAAGCATTTTGGGCAGCTCAAGTAGTGCTGCACCTCACTCTGTGACCTCTTCTAGTATTCAAAAGTGTTTTGTCAATAGAAATGCATTATTCACTGATGTTAATTCATGCAACTGGCAGGAGTTTTCCATGCACAGACCTGATTAATTGGTAATTTGCATAATAATCTGTATAAGTCTATAGCATACCTATAGACTAAACACATAACATGCATGTGCACACCGTCAACGTTTTCACAGATTCACGTTTTTTAAGTTTACACGGAGATAACATTTAAAAAAAAAAAAAAAACTTCCACCTTGGAAGCTATTTCAAAGTTTGCGTTCTCAAGCCACTAAACACGGTTTTCCTGCAGATGTACGGCCAAAACACATTAAAAGTTTTCTGTTTTCAGTTAAAACGGTGTCATGTAAGTGGCTCTTAAGTTATAACTAATTATCTTTGCAATGGAAGTGAATCAATCAAAAACTAACTTTAGCTGGACATCAACTTTATTCTAGAGCTGCTGTAAAGCCTAAACTTGGTCTGTTACTGTAATTTCCTATTATCACTGTAAAGCTGCTTTGAAACAATATGTTTTGTTAAAAGCGCTATATAAATGAAAGTGAGTTGACTTACTGTAAATGTAACAATTATAGCACAGTTGTAGCAACGACGATCACAGAGCGATAAAACGAGCAGTCACGGGTCCTGCCAGACCCAGATGTTGACGCTGTGTGATGTGTGTTACCTGTGGCAGTGTGTGTGATGTGTGTTACCTGTGACAGTGTGTGTGTGACGTGTGTTTCCTGTGGCAGTGTGTGTGACGTGTGTTACCTGTGACGTGTGTTACCTGTGGCAGTGTGTTACCTGTGTTTACCTGTGGCAGTGTGTTACCTGTGGCAGTGTGTTACCTGTGGCAGTGTGTGTGACGTGCGTTACCTGTGGCAGTGACGTGCGTTACCTGTGGCAGTGCGTGTGATGTGTGTTACCTGTGGCAGTGTGTGTGACGTGCGTTACCTGTGGCAGTGACGTGTGAAGTGTGTTACCTGTGGCAGTGCGTGTGACGTGCGTTACCTGTGGCAGTGACGTGCGTTACCTGTGGCAGTGACGTGCGTTACCTGTGGCAGTGACGTGCGTTACCTGTGGCAGTGACGTGCGTTACCTGTGGCAGTGACGTGCGTTACCTGTGGCAGTGACGTGCGTTACCTGTGGCGGTGCGTGTGACGTGTGTTACCTGTGGCGGTGCGTGTGACGTGTGTTACCTGTGGCAGTGCGTGTGACGTGTGTGTGTGTGTGACGCGTGTCATCTGTGGCAGTGCGTGTGACGAGTGTTACCTGTGGCAGTGCGTGTGACGTGTGTGTGTGACGCGTGTTACCTGTGGCAGTGCGTGTGACGTGTGTGTGTGTGTGTGACGCGTGTCACCTGTGGCAGTGCATGTGACGAGTGTTACCTGTGGCAGTGCGTGTGACGTGTGTGTGTGACGCGTGTTACCTGTGGCAGTGCGTGTGACGTGTGTTACCTGTGGCAGTGTGTGTGACGTGCGTTACCTGTGGGAGTGCGTGTGACGTGCGTTACCTGTGTCAGTGTGTGTGACGTGCGTTACCTGTGGCAGTGCGTGTGACATGCGTTACCTGTGGCAGTGCGTGTGACGTGCGTTACCTGTGGCAGTGCGTGTGACGTGCGTTACCTGTGGCAGTGCGTGTAACGTGTGTTACCTGTGGCAGTGCCTGTGACGTGTTACCTGTGGCAGTACGTGTGCCGTGCGTTACCTGTGGCAGTGCGTGTGACCTGTGTTACCTGTGACAGTGACGTGTGACGTGTGTTACCTGTGGCAGTGCGTGTGACGTGTGTTACCTGTGGCAGTACGTGTGCCGTGTGTGACGTGCGTTACCTGTGGCAGTGCGTGTGACACCTGTGGCAGTACGTGTGCCGTGTGTGTGTGTGACGTGCGTTACCTGTGGCAGTGCGTGTGACGTGTGTTACCTGTGGCAGTGACGTGTGAAGTGTGTTACCTGTGGCAGTGCGTGTGACGTGTGTGTGACGTGCGTTACCTGTGGCAGTGACGTGTGAAATGTGTTACCTGTGGCAGTGCGCTGTTGAGCTGTCTCTGCAGGGAGTCTCTGTCGTGGCTGATCTCGTGGAGTTTGCTCTGCGTCACACACAGGTTCTCCTGCGTCTCTCGGAGTGTGTCCAGCAGTCGGTCTCTCTCCTCCAGCATAGACACCATCAGAGACTCAAAGTGACCCTCAGAGTCTGTCTGTCCGGGAGAGCCAGAGCCCAGAGCGCCTCCGTTCCCACCGACCTCTGCCTCGCTGATGGTGGGCATCACCTCGCACATCATCTACACACACACCAGAGCATTATCAGTAAGGGACAAAAGATCAGATGAGTAACAGACAAAAGATCAGATCAGTAACAGACAGAAGATTAGATCAGTAACGGACAGAAGCTCAGATCAGTAACGGACAGAAGCTCAGATCAGTAACAGACAGAAGATCAGATCAGTAACAGACAGAAGATCAGATCAGTAACAGACAGAAACGGACAGAAGATCAGATCAGTAACCGACAGAAGATCAGATCAGTAACGGAGAGAAGATCAGATCAGTAACGGACAGAAGATCAGATCAGTAACGGACAGAAGATCAGATCAGTAACGGAGAGAAGATCAGATCAGTAACGGAGAGAAGATCAGATCAGTAACAGACAGAAACGGACAGAAGATCAGATCAGTAACGGAGAGAAGATCGGATCAGTAACGGACAGAAGCTCGGATCAGTAACGGACAGAAGCTCGGATCAGTAACGGACAGAAGCTCGGATCAGTAACGGACAGAAGCTCGGATCAGTAATGGACAGAAGATCGGATCAGTAACGGACAGAAGCTCGAATCAGTAACAGAGAGAAGATGAGATCAGTAACGGACAGAAGATGAGATCAGTAACGGACAGAAGATCAGATCAGTAACGGACAGAAGATCAGATCAGTAACGGACAGCAGATCAGATCATTAACAGACAGCAGATCAGATCAGTAACAGACAGCAGATCAGATCAGTAACAGACAGCAGATCAGTTCAGTAACAGACAGCAGATCAGATCAGTAACAGACAGAAGATCAGATCTTAACAGACAGCAGATCAGATCAATAACAGACAGAAGATCAGATCTTAACAGACAGCAGATCAGATCAGTAACAGACAGCAGATCAGTTCAGTAACAGACAGCAGATCAGATCAGTAACAGACAGAAGATCAGATCTTAACAGACAGCAGATCAGATCAATAACAGACAGAAGATCAGATCTTAACAGACAGCAGATCAGATCAATAACAGACAGAAGATCAGATCTTAACAGACAGCAGATGAGATCAATAACAGAAAGCAGATGAGATCTTAACAGAGAGCAGATCAGATCAGTAACAGACAGAAGATCAGATCAGTAACGGACAGAAGATCAGACCAGTAACAGACAGACGATCAGATCAGTAATGGAAAGAAGATCAGAAACGGACAGCAGATCAGATCTTAACAGACAGAAGATCAGATCAGATCAGATCAGTAACGGACAGCAGATCAGATCTTAACAGACAGAAGATCAGATCAGTGACAGACAGAAGATCAGATCAGTAACAGACAGCAGATCAGATCTTAACAGACAGAAGATCAGATCTTAACAGACAGCAGATCAGATCTTAACAGACAGCAGATCAGATCTTAACAGACAGCAGATCAGATCTTAACACACAGCAGATCAGATCAGTAACAGACAGCAGATCAGATCAGTAACAGACAGCAGATCAGATCTTAACAGACAGAAGATCAGATCTTAACAGACAGAAGATCAGATCTTAACAGACAGAAGATCAGATCTTAACAGAGAGCAGATCAGATCTTAACAGACAGAAGATCAGATCTTAACAGACAGAAGATCAGATCTTAACAGACAGAAGATCAGATCTTAACAGACAGCAGATCAGATCTTAACAGACAGAAGATCAGATCTCAACAGACAGAAGATCAGATCTTAACAGACAGAAGATCAGATCTTAACAGACAGCAGATCAGATCTTAACAGACAGAAGATCAGATCTCAACAGACAGAAGATCAGATCTCAACAGACAGATGATCAGATCTCAACAGACAGCAGATCAGATCTTAACAGACAGAAGATCAGATCTTAACAGACAACAGATCAGATCTCAACAGACAGAAGATCAGATCTCAACAGACAGCAGATCAGATCAGTAACAGACAGCAGATCAGATCTTAACAGACAACAGATCAGATCTTAACAGACAGCAGATCAGATCAGTAACAGACAGCAGATCAGATCAGTAACAGACAGCAGATCAGATCAGTAAGAGACAGCAGATCAGAAACAGACAGAAGATCAGATCAGTAACAGACAGAAGATCAGATCTTAACAGACAGAAGATCAGATCAGTAACACAGCAGATAAGATCAGTAACAGACAGAAGATCAGATCAGTAACAGACAGCAGATCAGATCTTAACAGACAGAAGATCAGATCAGTAACAGACAGAAGATCAGATCAGTAACAGACAGAAGATCAGATCAGTAACAGACAGAAGATCAGACCAGTAAGAGACAGAAGATCAGATCAGTAACAGACAGCAGATCAGATCTTAACAGACAGCAGATCAGATCTTAACAGACAGCAGATCAGATCTTAACAGACAGCAGATCAGATCGTAACAGACAGCAGATCAGATCAGTAACAGACAGCAGATCAGATCAGTAACAGACAGCAGATCAGATCAGTAAGAGACAGCAGATCAGAAACAGACAGAAGATCAGATCAGTAACAGACAGAAGATCAGATCTTAACAGACAGAAGATCAGATCAGTAACACAGCAGATAAGATCAGTAACAGACAGAAGATCAGATCAGTAACAGACAGCAGATCAGATCTTAACAGACAGAAGATCAGATCAGTAACAGACAGAAGATCAGATCAGTAACAGACAGAAGATCAGATCAGTAACAGACAGAAGATCAGACCAGTAAGAGACAGAAGATCAGATCAGTAACAGACAGCAGATCAGATCTTAACAGACAGCAGATCAGATCTTAACAGACAGCAGATCAGATCTTAACAGACAGCAGATCAGATCGTAACAGACAGCAGATCAGATCTTAACAGACAGCAGATCAGATCTTAACAGACAGCAGATCAGATCGTAACAGACAGCAGATCAGATCTTAACAGACAGAAGATCAGATCTTAACAGACAGAAGATCAGATCTTAACAGACAGCAGATCAGATCAGTAACAGACAGCAGATCAGATCTTAACAGACAGCAGATCAGTTCAGTAACAGACAGCAGATCAGATCTCAACAGACAGCAGATCAGATCTCAACAGACAGCAGATCAGATCTCAACAGACAGAAGATCAGATCAGTAACAGACAGAAGATCAGATCTTAACAGACAGCAGATCAGATCTTAACAGACAGCAGATCAGATCTTAACAGACAGCAGATCAGATCAGTAACAGACAGCAGATCAGATCAGTAACAGACAGCAGATCAGATCAGTAACAGACAGCAGATCAGATCAGTAACAGACAGCAGATCAGATCAGTAACAGACAGCAGATCAGATCAGTAACAGACAGCAGATCAGATCAGTAACAGACAGCAGATCAGATCAGTAACAGACAGCAGATCAGATCAGTAACAGACAGAAGATCAGATCAGTAACACAGCAGATAAGATCAGTAACAGACAGCAGATCAGATCAGTAACAGACAGCAGATCAGATCAGTAACAGACAGCAGATCAGATCTTAACAGACAGCAGATCAGATCTTAACAGACAGCAGATCAGATCTTAACAGACAGCAGATCAGATCTTAACAGACAGAAGATCAGATCTTAACAGACAGCAGATCAGATCAGTAACAGACAGCAGATCAGATCTTAACAGACAGCAGATCAGATCAGTAACAGACAGCAGATCAGATCTTAACAGACAGAAGATCAGATCTTAACAGACAGCAGATCAGATCAGTAACAGACAGCAGATCAGATCAGTAACAGACAGCAGATCAGATCTTAACAGACAGCAGATCAGATCTTAACAGACAGCAGATCAGATCTTAACAGACAGAAGATCAGATCTTAACAGACAGCAGATCAGATCTTAACAGACAGCAGATCAGATCTTAACAGACAGCAGATCAGATCGTAACAGACAGCAGATCAGATCTTAACAGACAGAAGATCAGATCTTAACAGACAGCAGATCAGATCAGTAACAGACAGCAGATCAGATCAGTAACAGACAGCAGATCAGATCTTAACAGACAGCAGATCAGATCAGTAACAGACAGCAGATCAGCTCTTAACAGACAGAAGATCAGATCTTAACAGACAGCAGATCAGATTTTAACAGACAGAAGATCAGATCTTAACAGACAGCAGATCAGATCAGTAACAGACAGCAGATCAGATCTTAACAGACAGCAGATCAGATCAGTAACAGACAGCAGATCAGATCAGTAACAGACAGCAGATCAGATCTTAACAGACAGCAGATCAGATCAGTAACAGACAGCAGATCAGATCTTAACAGACAGAAGATCAGATCTTAACAGACAGCAGATCAGATCAGTAACAGACAGCAGATCAGATCAGTAACAGACAGCAGATCAGATCTTAACAGACAGAAGATCAGATCTTAACAGACAGCAGATCAGATCAGTAACAGACAGCAGATCAGATCAGTAACAGACAGCAGATCAGATCTTAACAGACAGCAGATCAGATCAGTAACAGACAGCAGATCAGCTCTTAACAGACAGCAGATCAGATCTTAACAGACAGCAGATCAGATCTTAACAGACAGAAGATCAGATCTTAACAGACAGAAGATCAGATCTTAACAGACAGCAGATCAGATCAGTAACAGACAGCAGATCAGATCTTAACAGACAGAAGATCAGATCTTAACAGACAGCAGATCAGATCTTAACAGACAGCAGATCAGTTCAGTAACAGACAGCAGATCAGATCTTAACAGACAGCAGATCAGATCTTAACAGACAGCAGATCAGATCTTAACAGACAGCAGATCAGATCTTAACAGACAGCAGATCAGATCTTAACAGACAGCAGATCAGATCAGTAACAGACAGCAGATCAGATCAGTAACAGACAGCAGATCAGATCTTAACAGACAGCAGATCAGA
>CM060633.1:457500-480000 GCA_030578275.1 Meda fulgida | reverse complement strand
TGATGGGTTAGGGTTAGTTCTGTCCTGAAGCTGGTGTGTGTGTGTGTGTGTGTGTGAGTGATGGGTTAGGGTTAGTTCTGTCCTGAAGCTGTTGTGTGTGTGTGAGATGGGTTAGGGTTAGTTCTGTCCTGAAGCTGGTGTGTGTGTGTGAGATGGGTTAGGGTTAGAACATGTCACCGCTGTCTTATAAACACCTCAGGAACTGTGCAGACTTGTGTAGAAGTACACGTGAGGATGAGATGATCAGTGTAACTCCACAACAACTACATCAACGTCTCCACTAACATTCAGAAACGTGTAAAAGTGAAGCTCTGAGTCTCTTCTACTGGTTATTCTGGGATTCTGGATGAGTGAGATTGTGTGTGTGTGTGTGTGTGTGTGTGTGTGTGTATGTTGATTTTCCTGTTTTATTATTGCCGGAGTTTCTGAAGCTCGTGTAGACTCCGCCCTCTTCTGGACGGAGGCGGAGCTGCAGCTCATCTGCATTTAAAGAGACACACACAAAAACAGCGTGTTTTTGCTCACACCCTAAAAGGGGCAAATTTGACAAGCTATAACAAATGATCTGGTATTTTGAGCTGAAATTTTGAGGACACCAGAGATTTATATTACATCTTGTGAAAAGGGGCATAATATGTCACCTTTAAGTAAATCTTACTGACCCCACACTTTTAAACAGTAACGAGAAGAGCTTTTTAAAGCAGCTTCACAGAAATTCATGTGTGAGAGTGTGTGAGACTGAGGCCTGTAGATGGAGTGTGCTATGAATGGATCTTCTGTGTGTGTGTGAGAGTCTCTCCAGCTGAATGAATGAGTGCAGCTGCTGTCGGACGGACGCCGTGTGTTTGGATGTTAATCGAGTGTGTCGCTGCTCGATCAGTCTCGTCTCGTGTGTCAGTTCACCTGTCGCTCTTTTTAACACTCTTTACAGTTAAAGGGAAAGTTCTTCCAAAAATAAGCGTTTCATCATCACGTCTTTCCAGGCCCGGTTCTTCTGCACAACATAAACATGTTTAGTGTTTGAACTGTTCTTGTTTGTCTGTAAAGTGAGAGTCAGTGGTCAATGTTCACTGTATGGACAAAAAAGCAGGATGTGATGTCATGTATCGTCCGTCAGGTGTGAGTGAGCTCAGCAAGATTAGATGATGTCATGAGTGATGATGTCATGTTCAGGTTTACACTCACACACTGGCTGATTCCAGAGCGACTGAAACTGTATAAACACACATGAGTCACGTGCTGTCAGAACTTCATTTACATGAATGAAATAAGCCTGATCATCTCATGCTGTCTCTCTCTCTCTCTCTCTCTCTCTCTCTCTCTCTCTCTCTCTCTCTCTCTCTCTCTCTCTCTCTCTCTCTCTCTCTCTCTGTGTGTGTGTAGTGAGCATGTTCCTCAACACTTTGACCCCCAAGTTCTACGTGGCGTTGACGGGCACCTCATCCCTCATCTCAGGACTCATTCTGGTGAGTTACGTTTACTTGCATAACATTTGATCAAGCGGCTTCACGTTTAGGACTCACTCATGCTCTTCTGCTGAAAGGTCCATATTTATTCATGGTCTGCATGATCCCCTTTCTATGAGACATATCTTGGACTGTCCTGCTTTTAATGCGAGTAGACAACGCTTTTATTTAGTCAGCTCTCTTAAGGACGTGTTTACCAGAAAAGAAAAGCTACCACAACATTTTTTTAGCTTATGAAAATGTGAAACATCTTGTGTAATTTTAAACTGCTGTATTTTTCTATTGTTTTTATTGAATTAATTCCTTACAATTGAATAACCGCAGGGACTCTGTCAGTAAAAGCAGCTCTCTGGGTTTTATTTGTGAAGTTGGAGTCTGTGCAGAAAGGGTTTATTGCGTGTAAATGATTGTTATTGCTCAGAAGAGCGTGTGATCATGATGTTGTGTGTCTCAGATCTTTGAGTGGTGGTATTTCCGGAAGTATGGGACGTCGTTCATCGAGCAGGTTTCGGTCAGTCACCTGCGTCCTCTGCTAGGCGGAGTTGACACCAGTTCTCCCAGCAACTCCAGTGCCAGTAATGGAGACGCCGACTCCAGCCGGCAGAGCGTCTCAGGTCAGCTGTCAATCACCAATCAACCACTGTCAGTCTGAGTCTGAGTCTGTTTAATTATGTTTTTGTGTGTGTGTGTGTGTGTGTGTGTGTGTGTGTGTGTGTGTGTGTGTAGAGTGTAAGGTTTGGAGAAATCCGCTCAATCTGTTCAGAGGAGCTGAATATAACCGGTGAGTGACCGTCAAAACAAGTTAGTCTATCTTTAACTGTCTGGTAAACACTGTTTATGTATTTTTTTTGTGATGATGAGAGTGACTGATGATGATGAGAGTAACTGATGATGATGAGTGACTGATGATGATGAGAGTGACTGATGATGATGAGAGTGACTGATGATGATGAGTGACTGATGATGAGAGTAACTGATGATGATGAGTGACTGATGATGATGAGAGTGACTGATGATGATGAGAGTGACTGATGATGATGAGTGACTGATGATGATGAGAGTGACTGATGATGATGAGAGTGACTGATGATGATGAGTGACTGATGATGAGAGTAACTGATGATGATGAGAGTGACTGATGATGATGAGAGTGACTGATGATGAGAGTAACTGATGATGATGAGTGACTGATGATGATGAGTGACTGATGATGATGAGAGTGACTGATGACGAGAGTGACTGATGATGAGAATAACTGATGATGAGAGTGACTGATGATGATGAGAGTGACTGATGATGATGAGAGTGACTGATGATGAGAGTAACTGATGATGATGAGTGACTGATGATGATGAGAGTGACTGATGATGATGAGAGTAACTGATGATGAGAGTAACTGATGATGAGAGTGACTGATGATGATGAGAGTGACTGATGATGAGAGTAACTGTTGATGAGAGTAACTGATGATGATGATAGTGACTGATGATGATGAGAGTGACTGATGATGAGAGTGACTGATGATGATGAGAGTGACTGATGATGATGAGAGTGACTGATGATGATGAGAGTGACTGATGATGATGAGTGACTGATGATGATGAGAGTGACTGATGATGATGATGAGAGTGACTGATGATGATGAGTGACTGATGATGATGAGAGTGACTGATGATGATGATGAGAGTAACTGATGATGATGAGTGACTGATGATGATGAGAGTGACTGATGATGATGAGAGTAACTGATGATGAGAGTAACTGATGATGAGAGTGACTGATGATGATGAGAGTGACTGATGATGAGAGTAACTGATGATGAGAGTGACTGATGATGATGAGTGACTGATGATGATGAGTGACTGATGATGATGAGAGTGACTGATGATGAGAGTGACTGATGATGAGAATAACTGATGATGAGAGTGACTGATGATGAGAGTAACTGATGATGAGTGTAACTGATGATGATGAGTGACTGATGATGATGAGAGTGACTGATGATGATGAGAGTAACTGATGATGAGAGTAACTGATGATGAGAGTGACTGATGATGATGAGAGTGACTGATGATGAGAGTAACTGTTGATGAGATTAACTGTTGATGAGAGTAACTGATGATGATGATAGTGACTGATGATGATGAGAGTGACTGATGATGAGAGTGACTGATGATGAGAGTGACTGATGATGATGAGAGTGACTGATGATGATGAGAGAGTGACTGATGATGATGAGAGAGTGACTGATGATGATGAGAGTGACTGATGATAGTGACTGATGATGATGAGAGTGACTGATGATGATGAGAGTGACTGATGATGAGAGTGACTGATGATGATGATGATGATAGTAACTGATGAGAGTGACTGATGGTGATGAGAGTGACTGATGATGAGAGTGACTGATGATGAGAGTGACTGATGATGAGAGTGACTGATGATGATGAGAGTGACTGATGATGATGAGAGTGACTGATGATGATGAGAGTAACTGATGATGAGAGTGACTGATGATGATGAGTGACTGATGATGATGAGAGTGACTGATGATGATGAGAGTGACTGATGATGATGAGAGTGACTGATGATGAGAGTGACTGATGATGAGAGTGACTGATGATGATGAGAGTGACTGATGATGATGAGAGTAACTGATGATGAGAGTGACTGATGATGATGAGAGTGACTGATGATGAGAGTGACTGATGATGAGAGTGACTGATGATGAGAGTAACTGATGATGATGATAGTGACTGATGATGATGATAGTGACTGATGATGATGAGAGTGACTGATGATGATGAGAGTGACTGATGATGAGAGTGACTGATGAGAGTGACTGATGATGAGAGTGACTGATGATGATGAGAGTGACTGATGATGATGAGAGTGACTGATGATGATGAGAGTGACTGATGATGAGAGTGACTGATGATGATGATGATGATAGTAACTGATGAGAGTGACTGATGGTGATGAGAGTAACTGATGATGATGATGATGATAGTAACTGATGAGAGTGACTGATGGTGATGAGAGTAACTGATGATGATGAGAGTAACTGATGATTAGAGTAACTGATGAGAGTGACTGATGATGAGAGTGACTGATGATGAGAGTAACTGATGATGATGAGAGTGACTGATGATGATGAGAGTAACTGATGATGATGAGTGACTGATGATGATGAGTGACTGATGATGATGAGTGACTGATGATGATGAGAGTGACTGATGATGATGATGAGAGTGACTGATGATGATGAGTGACTGATGATGAGAGTGACTGATGATGATGAGAGTGACTGATGATGATGAGAGAGTGACTGATGATGATGAGAGAGTGACTGATGATGATGAGAGTGACTGATGATAGTGACTGATGATGATGAGAGTGACTGATGATGATGAGAGTGACTGATGATGAGAGTGACTGATGATGATGATGATGATAGTAACTGATGAGAGTGACTGATGGTGATGAGAGTGACTGATGATGAGAGTGACTGATGATGAGAGTGACTGATGATGAGAGTGACTGATGATGATGAGAGTGACTGATGATGATGAGAGTGACTGATGATGAGAGTGACTGATGATGATTAGTGACTGATGATGATGAGAGTGACTGATGATGATGAGAGTGACTGATGATGATGAGAGTAACTGATGATGAGAGTGACTGATGATGAGAGTGACTGATGATGATGAGAGTGACTGATGATGATGAGAGTAACTGATGATGAGAGTGACTGATGATGATGAGAGTGACTGATGATGAGAGTGACTGATGATGAGAGTGACTGATGATGAGAGTAACTGATGATGATGATAGTGACTGATGATGATGAGAGTGACTGATGATGATGAGAGTGACTGATGATGAGAGTGACTGATGAGAGTGACTGATGATGAGAGTGACTGATGATGATGAGAGTGACTGATGATGATGAGAGTGACTGATGATGATGAGAGTGACTGATGATGAGAGTGACTGATGATGATGATGATGATAGTAACTGATGAGAGTGACTGATGGTGATGAGAGTAACTGATGATGATGATGATGATAGTAACTGATGAGAGTGACTGATGGTGATGAGAGTAACTGATGATGATGAGAGTAACTGATGATTAGAGTAACTGATGAGAGTAACTGATGATGATGAGTGACTGATGATGAGAGTGACTGATGATGATGAGAGTGACTGATGATGATGAGAGTAACTGATGATGATGAGAGTGACTGATGATGATGAGTGACTGATGATGATGAGAGTGACTGATGATGATGATGAGAGTGACTGATGATGATGAGTGACTGATGATGATGAGAGTGACTGATGATGATGATGAGAGTAACTGATGATGATGAGTGACTGATGATGATGAGAGTGACTGATGATGATGAGAGTGACTGATGATGATGAGAGTGACTGATGATGAGAGTAACTGTTGATGAGAGTAACTGATGATGATGAGTGACTGATGATGATGAGTGACTGATGATGATAAGAGTGACTGATGATGAGAGTGACTGATGATGAGAGTGACTGATGATGAGAGTGACTGATGATGATGAGAGTGACTGATGATGATGAGAGTGACTCATGATGAGAGTGACTGATGATGATGAGAGTGACTGATGATGAGAGTGACTGATGATGATAGTAACTCATGATGAGAGTGACTGATGATGAGAGTGACTGATGATGAGAGTGACTGATGATGAGAGTGACTGATGATGATGAGAGTAACTGATGATGAGAGTGACTGATGATGATGAGAGTGACTGATGATGATGAGAATAACTGATGATGAGAGTGACTGATGATGATGAGAGTGACTGATGATGATGAGAGTAACTGATGATGAGAGTAACTGATGATGAGAGTGACTGATGATGATGAGAGTGACTGATGATGAGAGTAACTGTTGATGAGAGTGACTGATGATGATGAGAGTGACTGATGATGAGAGTAACTGATGATGAGAGTAACTGATGATGAGAGTGACTGATGATGATGAGAGTGACTGATGATGATGAGAGTGACTGATGATGAGAGTGACTGATGATGATGAGAGTGACTGATGATGATGAGAGTGACTGATGATGATGAGAGTGACTGATGATGATGATGATGATGATGATAGTAACTGATGAGAGTGACTGATGGTGATGAGAGTAACTGATGATGATGAGAGTAACTGATGATTAGAGTAACTGATGATTAGAGTAACTGATGATTAGAGTAACTGATGATGAGAGTGACTGATGATGAGAGTGACTGATGATGAGAGTAACTGATGATTAGAGTAACTGATGATTAGAGTAACTGATGATGAGAGTAACTGATGATGAGAGTGACTGATGATGAGAGTGACTGATGATGAGAGTGACTGATGATGATAGTAACTGATGATGAGAGTAACTGAGTAACTGATGATGATACTAACTGATGTTGAGAGTAACTGATGATGAGAGTGACTGATGACTGATGATGAGAGTGACTGATGATGATGATAGTAACTAATGAGAGTGACTGATGATGAGAGTGACTGATGATGATGAGAGTAACTGATGATGATGAGAGTAACTGATTATTAGAGTAACTCATGAGAGTGACTGATGATGAGAGTGATTGATGATGATAGTGACTGATGATGATAGTGACTGATGATGAGAGTGACTGATGATGATAGTAACTGATGATGAGAGTTACTGAGTAACTGATGATGATACTAACTGATGTTGAGAGTAACTGATGATGAGAGTGACTGATGATGATAGTGACTGATGATGATAGTGACTGATAATGAGAGTGACTGATGATGAGAGTGACTGATGATGAGAGTAACTGATGATGAGAGTAACTCATGATGAGAGTGACTGATGATGATAGTGACAGATGATGAGAGTAACTGATGATGAGAGTGACTGATGATGATGAGAGTGACTGATGATGATGAGAGTGACTGATGATGATGAGAGTGACTGATGATGATGAGAGTGACTGATGATGATGAGAGTGACTGATGGTGATGAGAGTTACTGATGATGATGAGAGTAACTGATGATGAGAGTGACTGATGATGATGAGAGTGACTGATGATGATGAGAGTGACTGATGGTGATGAGAGTTACTGATGATGATGAGAGTGACTGATGATGAGAGTGACTGATTATTACTGATGATGAGAGTGACTGATGATGAGAATAACTCATGATGAGAGTGACTGATGATGAGAGTGACTGATGATGAGAATAACTCATGATGAGAGTGACTGATGATGAGAGTGACTGATGATGAGAGTGACTGATGATGATGATAGTAACTGATGAGAGTGACTGATGATGAGAGTGACTGATGATGAGAGTGACTGATGATGATGAGAGTAACTGATGATGATGAGAGTAACTGATGATTAGAGTGACTGATGATGAGAGTGACTGATGATGAGATGATGAGAGTGACTGATGATGAGAGTGACTGATGATGATAGTGACTGGTGATGAGAGTGACTGATGATGAGAGTGACTGATGATGAGAGTGACTGATGATGAGAATAACTGATGATGAGAGTGACTGATGATGACGAGAGTGACTGATGATGGTGAGAGTAACTGATGATGAGAGTAACTGATGATGAGAGTGACTGATGATGATGAGAGTGACTGATGATGAGAGTAACTGTTGATGAGAGTGACTGATGATGATGAGAGTGACTGATGATGATGAGAGTAACTGATGATGAGAGTGACTGATGATGATGAGAGTGACTGATGATGATGAGAGTGACTGATGATGAGAGTGACTGATGATGAGAGTGACTGATGATGATGAGAGTGACTGATGATGATGAGAGGGACTGATGATGAGAGTGACTGATGATGATGATGATGATGATAGTAACTGATGAGAGTGACTGATGGTGATGAGAGTAACTGATGATGATGAGAGTAACTGATGATTAGAGTAACTGATGATTAGAGTAACTGATGATTAGAGTAACTGATGATGAGAGTGACTGATGATGAGAGTGACTGATGATGAGAGTAACTGATGATTAGAGTAACTGATGATTAGAGTAACTGATGATGAGAGTAACTGATGATGAGAGTGACTGATGATGAGAGTGACTGATGATGATAGTAACTGATGATGAGAGTAACTGAGTAACTGATGATGATACTAACTGATGTTGAGAGTAACTGATGATGAGAGTGACTGATGACTGATGATGAGAGTGACTGATGATGATGATAGTAACTAATGAGAGTGACTGATGATGAGAGTGACTGATGATGATGAGAGTAACTGATGATGATGAGAGTAACTGATTATTAGAGTAACTCATGAGAGTGACTGATGATGAGAGTGATTGATGATGATAGTGACTGATGATGATAGTGACTGATGATGAGAGTGACTGATGATGATAGTAACTGATGATGAGAGTTACTGAGTAACTGATGATGATACTAACTGATGTTGAGAGTAACTGATGATGAGAGTGACTGATGATGATAGTGACTGATGATGATAGTGACTGATAATGAGAGTGACTGATGATGAGAGTGACTGATGATGAGAGTAACTGATGATGAGAGTAACTCATGATGAGAGTGACTGATGATGATAGTGACAGATGATGAGAGTAACTGATGATGAGAGCGACTGATGATGATGAGAGTGACTGATGATGATGAGAGTGACTGATGATGAGTAACTGATGATGATGAGTGACTGATGATGATGAGAGTGACTGATGATGATGAGAGTAACTGATGATGAGAGTGACTGATGATGATGAGAGTGACTGATGATGATGAGAGTGACTGATGGTGATGAGAGTTACTGATGATGATGAGAGTGACTGATGATGAGAGTGACTGATTATTACTGATGATGAGAGTGACTGATGATGAGAGTGACTGATGATGATGATAGTAACTGATGAGAGTGACTGATGATGAGAGTGACTGATGATGATGAGAGTGACTGATGATGATGAGAGTGACTGATGATGAGAGTGACTGATGATGAGAGTGACTGATGATGATGATAGTAACTGATGAGAGTGACTGATGATGAGAGTGACTGATGATGAGAGTGACTGATGATGATGAGAGTAACTGATGATGATGAGAGTGACTGATGATGAGAGTGACTGATGATGAGAGTGACTGATGATGAGAGTGACTGATGATGAGAGTGACTGATGATGATAGTGACTGGTGATGAGAGTGACTGATGATGATGAGAGTAACTGATGATGAGAGTGACTGATGATGAGAGTGACTGATGATGAGAGTGACTGATGATGATAGTGACTGGTGATGAGAGTGACTGATGATGATAGTGACTGATGATGAGAGTGACTGATGATGATAGTAACTGATGATGAGAGTAACTGAGTAACTGATGATGATACTAACTGATGTTGAGAGTAACTGATGATGAGAGTGACTGAGTAACTGATGATGACAGTAACTGATGATGACAGTAACTGATGATGACAGTAACTCATGATGAGAGTGACTGATGATGAGAGTAACTGATGATGAGAGTGACTGACTGATGATGATGAGAGTGACTGATGACGATGAGAGTGACTGACGATGAGAGTGACTGATGATGAGAGTGACTGATGATGAGAGTGACTGATGATAAGAGTGACTGATGATGATAGTAACTCATGATGAGAGTGACTGATGATGAGAGTAACTGATGATGAGAGTGACTGATGATGATAGTAACTAATGATGAGAGTGACTGATGATGAGAGTGACTGATGATGATGAGAGTGACTGATGATGAGAGTGACTGATGATGATGAGAGTAACTGATGATGAGAGTGATTGATGATGATGAGAGTGACTGATGGTGATGAGAGTTACTGATGATGATGAGAGTGACTGATGATGAGAGTGACTGATGATGAGAATAACTCATGATGAGAGTGACTGATGATGAGAGTGACTGATGATGATGAGAGTGACTGATGATGAGAGTGACTGACTGATGAGAGTGACTGATGATGAGAGTGACAGATGATAGGGTGACTGACTGATGAGAGTGACTGATGATGAGAGTGACTGATGATGAGAGTGACTGATGATGAGAGTGACAGATGATGAGAGTGACTGATGATGATAGTGACTGATGATGAGAGTGACTGATGATGAGAGTGACTGATGATGAGAGTGACTGATGATGAGAGTGACAGATGATGAGAGTGACAGATGATGAGAGTGACAGATGAGAGAGTGACTGATGATGAGAGTGACTGATGAGAGTGACAGATGATGAGAGTGACTGATGATGAGAGTGACTGATGATGAGAGTGACTGATGATGAGAGTGACAGATGATGAGAGTGACTGATGATGATAGTGACTGATGATGAGAGTGACTGATGATGAGAGTGACTGATGATGAGAGTGACAGATGATGAGAGTAACTGAGTAACTGATGATGATACTAACTGATGTTGAGAGTAACTGATGATGAGAGTGACTCATGATGAGAGTGACTGATGATGAGAGTGACTGATGATGAGAGTAACTGATGATGATAGTGACTGATGATGAGAGTGACTGATGATGAGAGGTAACTGATGATGAGAGTAACTCATGATGAGAGTGGACTGATGATGATAGTGACTTATGATGATAGTAACTGATGATGAGAGTGACTAATGATGAGAGTGACTGATGATGATAGTAACTGATAATGAGAGTGACTGATCATGAAAGTGACTGATGATCATGAGAGTGACTGATGATGATGAGAGTGACTGATGATGATGAGAGTAACTGATGAGAGTGACTGATGATGATGAGAGTAACTGATGAGAGTGACTGATGATGATAGTGACTGATGACTGATGATGATAGTGACTGATGACTGATGATGATAGTGACTGATGATGATAGTGACTGATGATGAGAGTAACTGATGATGATAGTGACTGATGATGAGAGTGACTGATGATGAGAGTGACTGATGATGAGAGTAACTGATGATGATAGTAACTGATGTTGAGAGTATTTGATGATGAGAGTAACTGAGTAACTGATGATGATACTAACTGATGTTGAGAGTATTTGATGATGAGAGTGACTGAGTAACTGATGATGAGAGTAACTGATGATGAGAGTGACTGATGATGAGAGTGACTGATGATGATAGTAACTCATGATGAGAGTGACTGATGATGATAGTGACTGATGATGAGAGTGACTGATGATGATAGTAACTGATGATGAGAGTGACTGATGATGATAGTAACTAATGATGAGAGTGACTGATGATGAGAGTGACTGATGATGAGGGTAACTGATGATGAGGGTAACTGATGATGACAGTGACTGATGATGAGAGTAACTGATGATGAGGGTAACTCATGATGAGAGTGACTGATGATGATAGTAACTAATGATGAGAGTGACTGATGATGAGAGTGACTGATGATGAGAGTGACTGATGATGAGAGTGACTGATGATGATGAGAGTGACTGATGATGATAGTGACTGATGATGAGAGTGACTGATGATGAGAGTAACTGATGTTGAGAGTGACTGATGTTGAGAGTGACTGATGATGATCAGAGTGACTGATGATGATAGTAACTGATGTTGAGAGTGATTGATGATGATAGTAACTGATGTTGAGAGTGACTGATGATGAGAGTGACTGATGTTGAGAGTGACTGATGTTGAGAGTGACTGATGTTGAGAGTGATTGATGATGAGAGTGACTGACGATGAGAGTGACTGATGTTGAGAGTGACTGATGATGATGAGAGTGACTGATGATGATAGTAACTGATGATGATAGTGACTGATGATGATAGTGACTGATGTTGAGAGTGACTGATGATGAGAGTGACTGATGATGAGAGTAACTGATGATGATAGTGACTGATGATGAGAGTGACTGATGATGAGAGTGACTGATGATGAGAGTGACTGATGATGAGAGTAACTGATGATGAGAGTAACTGATGATGAGAGTAACTGAGTAACTGATGATGATACGAACTGATGTTGAGACTATTTGATGATGAGAGTGACTGAGTAACTGATGATGAGAGTAACTGATGATGATAGTAACTCATGATGAGAGTGACTGATGATGAGAGTGACTGACTGATGATGAGAGATGACTGATGAAGTGAGTAACTGATGTTGAGAGTAACTGATGTGAGAGTGAATGATGATGATGATGAGGTAACTGATGTTGAGAGTGACTGATGTTGATGAGATTGGACTGATGATGATGAGGAGTGAATGATGGTGATGAGAGTGATGATGATGATAGTGACTGATGATGAGAAGTAACTGATGATGAGAGTATACGGTTAAATGATTGTGACTGATGATGATAGTGATTGGATGATGAGGAGTAACTGAGTAATGATGAATGATAGTGGGGACTGATGATGTGATAGTGACAGATGTGAGAGTACTGATGATGAGAGTAACTGAGAATGTAGTGACTGATGAATGATAGTGATTGCTGATGAGAGTGGACTGAGTAAACTGTGATGATAGTAAAATCTATGGATGAGGTGGACTGATGATGAGAGTAACTATGATGAGAGTGACTGATGTGCTAGTGATGATGATGAGAGTGTCTGATGATATAGTAACTGATTGATGGAGTGTGACTGATGATGATAGTAATAATGATGAGAGTGACTGTGTTGGCGTGACTGATGAGGAGGTAATGATTGTGAGGGTAATCATGATGAGGGTGGACTGATGATGATGTGATGATGATGAGAGTGAAGATGGTGATAGTGACTGGTGATGAGAGTGGGGGGGGGACTGATGATGATGATGAAGAGTGACTGATGATGATGAGAGTGAATGATGGATGAATGAGAGTGGGACTGATGATGATGAGAGTGATCTGATGATGATGAGAGTGAGTTTGTGATAGTAAAGATGTTGAGAGTGACTGATGTTGAGAGTGGTCTGATGATGGAGAGTGACTGATGATGAGTGTGACTGATGCTGATGTTAGTAACGATGAGTGACTGAGATGTGAGTAATGATGATGAGTTGTAACTGATGATGATAGTAAAATGAATGAGAGTGACTGATGATGAGGAGTCAACTGAAGGATGATAGTAATGATGAGAGTGACTGATGAGAGTGATGATGATGAGAGTAACTGATGATGAGGTGATGATGATGAGAGTAATGTATGATGAGAGGACTGATGATGAGAGTGTGATGACTATGATAGTAACTGTGATGAGAGTGGGATTGATGATGGATGTGGACTGATGAATGAGAGTGATGATTGATGATGATGATAGTAACTGATGAGGAGTGATTGATGATGAGAGTGACTGATGTTGAGGGTGACTGTGATGAGAGTACTGATGATGAATAGTAACTGTATGAGAGAGGACTGATGATGAGAGTGACTGATGATGAGGGTGATCTGATGATGAGAGTACTGGTGATGATAGTAACTGATGATGAGAGTGACTGATTGATGAGAGTGGTCTGAGATGAGAGTGATGATGAGATGAGAGTGATGATGAGAATGACTGATGGATGAGAGTTAAATGCTGATGATAGTAACTGATGATGAGGAGTGATGCTGATGAGAGTGATGATGATGAGGGTGACTGATGTTGAGAGTAATGTAATGATGATCAGTAATGCTGATGAGAGTTGATGATGATGAGAGTGACTGATGATGATGTGTACTGATGATGAGTGATGATGATGATAGTGACTGATGAGAGTGGATGATGATGATGGTAAAATGATTGATGAGAGTACTGTGTTACTGATGATGATACTAACTGATGTTGATGAGAGTATTTGATGATGAGAGTGGACTGAGTAAACTGATGATGAGTGTAAACTGAGTAAACTGATGATGATACTAACTGTATGTTGAGTGTATTTGATGGAGAGTGACTGAGTAACTGATGATGATACTAACTGATGTTGAGAGTATTTGATGATGAGAGTGACTGAGTATCTGAGATGAGAGTAAACTGAGTATATGATGATGATTACTAATCTGATGTTTAATGTAATTGATTGAATGAGAGTTGGACAGAGTACTGATGAGAGAAATGAATGATGTAGTAAACTCATGATGAGAGTGACTGATGATGAGGATTAATGATGATGAGAGTGAACTGATGATAGTGATGATGATTGAGAGGCTGATGATGATAGTAACTGATGATGAGAGTGACTGATGATGAGAGTGGACTAATGATGAGTTGTGACTGATTGATGAGAGTGATGATGTGAGGGTGACTGATGCTGAGAGTATTGGTGATGATAGTAACTGATGATGAGAGTGATGATGATGAGAGTGACTGATTGATGAGAGTGACTGATGATGATGATAGTAATGATGAGAGTGACTGATGATGAGGGGAGAATGCATGATGAGATAACTGATGATGATAGTATCTGATGATGAGGAGTGACTGATTGATGAGAGTGGAACTGATGATGAGGGTGACTGATGCTTGAGATGTAACTGATGATGATAGTAACTGATAATGACGGAGCAGTGACTGCATGATGAGAGTGACTGATGAATGATGTGACTGATGATGAGTGACTGAAGATGATAGTGATGATGAGAGTGACTGAGGATGTTAGTACTGATGATGAGGAGTACCTGGTATGATGATGATATAAACTGTTGTTGAGTGTATTTGATGATGAGAGGGTGACCTGGAGCTAACTGATGATGAGAGTAAACTGATGTTGAGAGTATTTGATGATGAGATGATGAGTAACTGATGTTGAGAGTAATGAGTAATGATGTAAGATACTAAATGATGTTGAGAGTGTATTTGATGATGAGAGTTGCTGAGTAACTGATGAGAGAAAATGATGAGATAGTAATCATGATGAGAGTGACTGATGATGAGATTAACTGATGATGAGAGTGATTGATGATAGTGATGTGATGAGAGTGATGATGATGATAGTAACTGATGATTGAGAGTGATGATGATGAGAGTGACTGATGATGAGGTGACTGATGTTGAGAGTGACTGATGATGAGAGTAATGATGATGAGGGTAACTCATGATGATGAGGTGACTGATGATGATAGTGAGATGGTGATTAGTTGACTGATGATGAGAGTAACTGATGATGAGAGTGACTGATGATGAGAGATAGTGACTGATGATGAGCGGTAATGTGATGAGAGTAACTGATGATGAGAGTGACAGACTATGATTTGTAACTGATGATGAGTTACTGATGATGAGAGTGACTGATGATGATAGTGATGATGATGAGAGAAAACTGATGATGAGGTAATGATGATTGAGAGTGAACTGATGATGAGATTGATGATGATGAGAGTGACGATGCTAGTAACTGTTTGATGAGAGTAAACTGATGATGAGAGTGACTCTGATGAGAGTGGACTGATGATCTGATGTGACTGACTTTGATAGTAGTGATGATGAGACGTGATCATGATGGAGAGTGATGATGATCTGTGCTGACTATGATAGTAACTGATGAGAGTGACTGATGATGAGGTGATGATGCTGATGTGAGTAACTAGATGAGATAGTAACTGAATGAATGATACGAACTGCGCTGTTGAGTGTATTTGATGATGAGAGTGACTGAGTACTGATGATGAGAGTAAACTGATGGAGATAAGTAACTCATGATGAGAGTGACTGATGATGTAGAGTAACTGTTGATGAGAGTGGACTGAGATGATAGTGACTTGATGATGAGAGTGACTGATGATGATAGTAATGATGATGATAGTAAAACTAATGAGGAGAGTGGATGATGATTGAGAGTGACGAAGATGAGGGTTAGCTCTTGATGAAGAGTGACTGATGATGATAGTGATGATGATGAGAGTGACAGATGGTTGATACATGACTGATGATGAGGACTGAATATAGCAGAGATGAGGAGTGGATGATGGTGAGAGAGTGACTGTGGTGTTGTGAGTGACTGTGGTGATAGTAACTGATGATGTGAGAACTGAAGATGAGTAACTGATGATGAGAGTAACTGATGATGATGTGATAATGATGAGAGTGACTGTTGATGAGAGTGACTTGATGATGATAGTAACTCATTTATGAGAGTGACTGATGATGATATGTGGACTGCTGATGAGAGTGACTGATGATGATAGTAACTGATGATGAGAGTGACTGATGTGACGACCACAGCTGCTCGTGACTGATGATGAGGTATGATGATGAGGGTAATGCTGATGAGGGTAACTTGATGATGACAGTGACGATCATGAGAGTAACTGAGATGAGGGTAACTCTGATGAGAGTGACTGTGATGTAGTATACTAATGATGAGAGTGACTGAGTTTGAGAGTGACTGATGATGAGAGGGGATTGATGATGTTGAGAGTGACTGAATGATGTTGTGAGAGTGACGGATGATGATGGAGTAAAACTGAGATGAGAGTGACTGATGATGAGAGTGATGATGATGATGAGAGTGATGATGATCATGAGAGTGGACTGATGATGAGAGTAACTGATGTTGAGAGTGATGATGATGAGGAGTGATGATGATGAGAGTGACTTGTTGATGATGAGAGTGGAATGTTGGTGATGAGTGGATGATGGTGATAGTAATGAGATGAGAGTGGATGATGATGAGAGTGTCTGCTGATGATGATAGTAATGATGAGTGTGACTGATGATGAGAGTGACTGATGGTGATGAGAGTGACTGATGGTGGATAGTAACTGATGATGAGAGTAAAAATGGTGATGAGTAACTGATGATGAGGGCTACTCATGATGTGAGTAACTGATGATGGTGTGACTGATGATGAGAGTGACTGATGATGTGAGTAATGATGATGAGGGTAAAACTGATGATGAGAGTGACCTGGATGATGAGAGTGACTGTGTGAGATTAACTGATGTTGAGAGTGACTGATGATGAGAGTGACTGAGATGATGAGGTGACTGATTGGAGATGAGAGTGTCTGTTGGTGATGAGAGTGACTGATGGTGATAGTAATGATGATGAGAGTGGATGATGAATGGAGAGTGTCTGCTGAGGATGATAGTAACTGATGAGGTGACTGATTGATGAGAGTGACTGATGGTTGATAGTAACAGATGATGAGAGTGACTGATGAGAGAGTAAATGATGATGATAGTAACAGATGAAGATAGTAACTGATGGAGTGACTGTTGTTGAAGTGACTGATGCTCAGAGTGACTGATGATGAGAGTGACTGATGATGATGAGAAGTGACTGATGACTGATGATTGATGAGATGTCAATGTATGATGATAGTAACTGATGAGAGTGACTGATAGAGTGACCTCATATCAGTTACTCTCAACATCACAGTACTTCAAATCAGTTACTATCAAACATCAGTTACTTCATCATCAGTCACTCTCCTATCAGTTCTTCATCATCAGTTACAGTTAAGATGAGAGTGACTGATGATGATGTTAAACTTGATGGAGTGACTGATGATGAGAGTGACTGATGAATGAGAGTGACTGTGATGGAGATGGAATGATGATGTTGATAGTACAATGATGAGAATGCCTGATGATGAGGGTGACTGATGATGATGATAGTAACTGATGATGAGAGTGACTGATGATAGAGGAGTGACTGTTGATGATGAGAGTGACTGATGATGATGTGAGTGATGATGATGAGAGTGATGATGATGAGATGACTGATGATGATGAGAGTGATGATGATGATGAGAGTGACTGGATGATGATGAGAGTGACTGATGATGAAGAGTGACTGTGATGATGAGGTGGACTGATGATGAGAGTGTGACTGATGATGATGAGAGTGATGATGATGAGAGTGATGAGAGTGACTGTTTGATGAGAGTGATGATGATGTACGTGTCTTTTGTGGAGAGTGATGATGAAGATTGTAACTGATGATGTGAGTGATGATGATGGAGAGTGACTGAATGATGAGAGTTGACTGATGATGAGAGTGTGAGAGTGACCTGATGATGAGAGTGACTGATGATGAGAATAACTGATGCGTTGAGAGTAACTGTTGTTGAGAGTGACTGATTGATGATGTAATGATGATGAGTGTTAAATGATAACTGATGTGAGAGTGACCTGATGATGATAGTAATGATGATATGTAATATACTGATGCTGAGAGTAAGTGATTATGATAGTGACTCATGATGAGAGTGACTGATGATGATGAGAGTGACTGATGATGAGTGTGATGATGATGAGAGTGACTGATTTGATGATAGTAGTAACTCATGATGAGAGTGACTGATGATGAGAGTGAGTGATGTGAGAGTGATGAAGATGATAGTAACTGATGATGCGTAACTGATGATGAGAGTAATGATTATGATAGTGATATGATTGAGAGTGATGATGATGATTGAGAGTGACTTATGATGAGAGTGATGTATGATGAGAGTGACTGTGTTGATAGTAACTCATGTTGAGAGGTGACTGATGATGAGAGTGAGTGATGATGAGAGTGATGATGATGAGGGTAACTGATGATGGAGTAAACTGATGATGAGAGTGACTGATGTTGATAGTAAACTGTTGATGAGAGTGACTGATGATGAGGAGAGACTGTGTGAGTGTGATGATGAGGAGTAACTGATGATCGAGAGTGGACTGATGATGAGAGTAAACGGATGATGAGAGTGACTGATGGTGAGAGTAACTGATTGATGAGAGTGATGTTATGATTGATGAGAGTGACTGATGATGATGAGAGTGATGATGGTGATTAGAGTGACTGATGGTGATTGATAGTAATCTGATGATGGAGTGACTGTCGTGAGAGTGATGACTGATGCTGAGAGTGACTGATGATGAGAGTGATGATGATGATAGTAACTGTGATGAGAGTGACTGATGATGAGAGTGATATATAGCAGGAGATGTGACTGATGATGATAGTAACTGATGTGAGGTGTTAAATGATAATGATGTTGAGAGTGACGGTGATGTTAAGTATGATGATGAGTAAACTGATGAGTGTGACTGATGATGAGAGTAACTGATGATGATAGTAAACTGATGGAGAGTGACTGAATGGTGATAGTAACTGATGATGAGAGTGACTGTGATGAGTGTAACTGATGTGAGTGAGGACTGATGATGGAGAGTGGACTGACTATGCTGTAACTGATGAGGAGAGGGACTGATGATGAGAGTACTGATGATGAGAGTTGATGTGATGATGCTAGTAATGATGAGAGTGACTGATGATGAGGGTGGACTGATGATGAGAGTAACTGAGATGAGATTGACTGATGATGAGGTGGACTGATGATGGAGAGTGACTGATGATGATAGTGGACTGATGATGAGTGATGATGTGAGAGGACTGATGATGAGAGTGACTGATGAGAGTGACTGATGATGATAGTAACTGATGATGAGAGTACCTGATTAAACTGATGATGTCCTAACTGATGTTGAGAGTATTTGATGATGAGAGTGACTGAGTAATGATGATGCGAGTAATGAGATAACTGATGATGATACTAACTGATGTTGAGAGTATTTGATGGATGAGAGTGACTGAGTAATGATGATGAGAGTAATGGAGTAAACTGACTGATGATATAAACTGATGTTGAGAGTATTGATGATAGAGAGTACTGAGTAAAACTGATGATGAGGAAAATGATGATTGATAGTAACTCATGATGTGAGTGACTGATGATGAGAGTAACTGATGATGAGAGTGACCTGATGATGATAGTGACTGATGATGATGATGAGAGTGACTGATGATGAGAGTGGTACTGATGATGTTTGTAACTACTTGATGGAGATTGACTGATGGTTGAGAGTGACTGATGATGAGAGTGATGATGATGAGAGTAACTGATGATGAGGGTAACTCATGATTGAGAGTGGATCTGTTGATGATTTAGTGTGATGATGAGAGTGCAGATGGTGATAGTGACTGGATGTGAGAGTAACTGATGAGGAGATTGGACTGATGGATGATGATGAGAGTGACTGATGATGAATGAGAGTGACTGATGGTGATGAGAGTGACTTGATGGTAGATAGTAACTGATGATGAGAGTAATGATGATTGAGAGTGACTCCTTGATGAGAGTGACTGATGATGAGAAGTGACTGACTATGATAGTAAATGATGATGAGGGAGGCTGATGATGAGATTGACTGATGATGAGAGTAACTGATGATGATAGTAACTGATGAGAGTGATTGATGATGTGAGTAACTGATGATGAGGGTAACTGATGATGAGAGTGGATGATGCATGAGAGTGACTTGTTGATGATAAGTAATGATGATGAGAGTAACTGATGATGAGAGTGATTCATGATGAGAATGTGACTTATGATGAGAGTGACTGGCTATGATAGTAAAATGAATGAGAGTGACTGATGATGAGGGTGACTGATGATAGAGAGTAATGATGATGATAGTAACTGCTGATGATACTACTGATGTTGAGAGTATTTGATTATGAGAAGTGACTTGAGTAAAAATGATGATGAGGAGTAACTGATGATGATATAACTATGATGAAGTGACTGATGCATGAGAGTGACTTGATGAAGAGAGTGACTGATGATGATAGTAAGTGATGTGTGAGTGACTGATGATTGGAATAAAAATGGGTATATAATGATGAGAGTGGACTGATGATGAGAGTGACTGATGATGAGAGTGGACTGATGATGAGAGTAACTGTTGGATGAGGGTAACTCATGTGAGCGTGACTGATGAGAGAGTGACTGTGATGAGAGTGACAGATGGTGATAATGACTATGATGTGCTGGACTGATGATGTGATGAGAGTGGACTGATGGTGATGAGAGTGACTGATGGTGATCGGAGTGGATGATGATGATGGATAGTAACTGATGATGAGAGTAACTGATGATGAGATTGATGATGATGATGATAGTAACTGATAGATGTGATAGTAAATGTGAGTGACTGGCTGGTGAGAGTAAAAACTAATGATGATAGTAACTGATGAGAGTGACTGATGATGAGAGTAAACTGATGATGATAGTAAATGATGAGATTACTGATGATGAGTGACTGATGATGAGCAGTAATGATGATGGAGAGTAAACTGACTGATGATGAGGAGTGACTGATGATGAGAGTGACTGGTTGTTGAGAGTGACTATGAAAGTAACTGATGATGAGAGTGACTGATGATGATGATAGTAACTGATGAGAGTGGACTGATGATGAGAGTAACTGATGATGATAGTACTGATGAGATATGACTGATGATGATACGTGACTTATGATGAGTGACTGATGATGACGAGTAATGATGAGGAGAGTGGACTGATGTGAGAGTGACTGATGATGAGGTGACTGATGATGAGGAGTGATATGATGATGACTGATGATGATGAGATGAACTGATGAATGATGAGGTAATGTGATGATAGTAACTGATGATGAGAGTGACTGATGATGACGAGTGACTGATGATGAGAGGTGGACTGATGATGAGAGTGACTGATGATGATGAGAGGACTGATGATGAGAGGGATGACTAGATAGTAACTATGATGTAGAGTGACTGTTGATGATAGTAACTGATGATGAGAGTAACTGAGTATCTGATGATGATACTAACTGATGTGAGAGTATATGATGATGAGAGTGACTGAGTACTGATGATGAGAGTAACTGATGAGGTGAGTAACTGTGATGATAGTAACTTCATGATGAGAGTGGACTGATGATGAGAGTGACTGATGATGATATTAACCATGATCGAGAGTGACTGTTGGGAATAGTGACTGTATGCTGAGAGTAACTGATGATGAGAGGTGACTGATGATGAGAGTAAACTGATGATCGAGAGTGAATTGATGATGAGAGTAACTGATGATGAGGGTATACTCATGATGACAGTAATGATGTGGACGTGTCTGAGGATGAGAGGGACTGATGATGAGAGTGACTGATGGTTGTGAGTAACTGATGAGAGAGGTGACATGATGATGATGAGAGTGACTGATG